>JAZGTK010020951.1:0-10799 GCA_036877625.1 Ambastaia sidthimunki
GGTAAGACTTGTCCAAAGCTTTTTTTGACCTATAGCAAAAGCATGCACACATCAGGGCTCAATTTACTTGACAACCAAAACCTTGAAATGGCATAAGCTGTTTGCTCTCATTTTAAAGAGGAAGTCAGAAAGATAATTTCTCTAAAGCATGCAGAGCATACTAATGAACATTTCACCAGTGTTTAACTTTTACTGCTGATATTAGTGTCGCTTTATACAGATGAGAGGCACGGATTTAAAATTGTGCCTCAACCTCAACAGTGAGGCATGGCAGAACAGAGCACAATTGTGTGGCTTTTGATTAAGATTTTAATGAGTGCATCCTCTCTCAGGCAAGGGTCATTAATCATGTCCTATAGAGAGGTATGAGTGACAGGACAGCATTTCCTGAGCATTTCATGTCTGAAACAAGGCTGCCATTTTAGGTCCAACACAACCAAATTTTGGAGGTTTCCCAGCTAACAATTTTAGGTTGAAAGGATGTTTCACTATTGTTTGCAATAAGTAACAAAAACATTAAAAATGCTGTTTTGAAAGCTCAAGTGTTCAAAACATCCAGTTTTTGCTTAGTTATAAGAAATGTTTTAGAAATTTAAGAAATTTTTAAAATGTTCCACTACATAAGAATAATGTTTTTGATATATACAATATAACGTTATGTTACATTCTACTCTATACATTCTACTAATGTTACTGCAAAAATGTTTTTAATGTCTTTGAGACAGATAACATTACCCAATGTTCTGAGAACATTCCCTGTTACCTGGGGAAGCTGTACAGTATCTCGTATTCTCTCTCTCTCTTTATATATATATATATAAAGAGAGAGATATGTGTGTATATATGACTTTCACCAGCTCTCTGAGGAAGTCCTCTTCTCTGATATATCTCACCTTCTGATATATCTTCACCCTCTGGGAGAAAGATATTCATATTATCAGGCAAATAGTGCCAAGCCGCTCTCTATTTTAAAACACATTACAACCATCACCTCTGATATGGGTTGACTTGTGAGAATATTCACGCCTGCACGCACAAAAAGAGACAGTTTGCTTAGCTGCACTGCAGAACTATTTCAGTTCTCTTAAACACAAGAATGTTTGTTCACCAGTGACGTGCTGGAAATCTCTAGTCCTGTAGTCCAATGTATATTCAAATAAACCTGAAAATTACACAGTTTCATAATAAGCACAAGGAACATTATTAACCTTTACTGATAAACAAGCAACCAATATTACAATCACTTTATGTACATATTAAGATATACATTTATAATATAACAAAAGGTATGCGATTATATTCAAATAAGTGTGCATTTTTAAACAGTAACTATAGTAATACTATTACAAAAATTTTATGTAGCATTTATTTGTTGCTACTAACTACAAATTTTATTTTTAAAAATGTTTTAGAAGTTTGTTTTGATTCATATGTGACAAAAAGTGATTTCTTCATTTCTGCTTGTTTGCTTCTTGTGCCCATTTTTTTTGTCTAATTTCTAATTTCTCTGGTTTCTCCACCAGACCCCCCTGTTATTTTATCCCCCTCTACAAGAGTGATTGTTTATTAGGTTAAGCCCAAAAATCCCCATCCTGCTCATGCTCTCGATTTCTTAATCTGCCTCTAAACAAAAGGATTTGAGGCAGGTGCAGCGCTGACACTTCACAGATGACACCGGCCGTCACAACCACGCAGCCGTCAGAGCGAAGGTGCAAACGCTCGTGGTAATTAAACCCTGGCAGAGGAAAACTGCTGCTTGGAAACATGCTTGGAGATGCTGCAAGGACCGATCCACTGGGACTTTGAGTATTAACTCCCGATCTAAACCCATGCAGTAGCAGGCACATGCAAAATATCATGTACCATAACCTACAGCTCACGTCCAAAAACGCGTTTGTTGCTCCACCAGTGCTAGAAAAGCACAGTTCTACTGTTTCTTTAACGTTATTGTTTGTATTTCTTCAGTGTGGCTTGCTAACATATGCTGAGGGCCTGATGAGAAGTTCAGAACTTGAGAAAAGCTGACAAGTCTAACGCTTGCAACGGCAGCAGATGAGGTACGCGAATAGCACCAGGTGAGAGCGTAGAGGGCCTCTGTGGCTGAGGAGCACAGGTGTGCCTTTCATCTCCTCGTCACGCAACCTTGATGAGGGTTAAAGAGACTTTGGGACTTTGACACAGGGCGGCACGGGGAGCAGACAGTAACGCGTGACCCGGGGGCAACGCCGGGGCCGGTCAGACGTCACCCGGCGGCGCCTCCCTGAATTATTAAAACAATACACTGCTGACAGCCTCGTACCCTCATCTCAGGGAAGATTAGTAAATCTGTGTCACAGCTTGACATTCTTACCATCTGCTGAGCAAATTATTCAAATCTGCAATAAATGCCACGGCAGAGAGTGGTGATGCAGAGTAATTAGCGCAGTGACAGAGGTGCCACGATAGGGGCCGAATGAAGCTTTTTTTTGGGGCCTGTTGTTGGTTTTAATCTTCATATCACAGGACACGAGAGGGGCAGGGCGGAACATGTTAGAAAGCCACAGAAGCGCTGTTTGAACACCTCCTGGGTAAATGACACGCGCGGCCAGGAGCCGAAACCTCTCCGCGCTGAATAAATGCCAGTGGAGACACATTTCCTGTGTGGAAAATGTCAGCAGGAGAAGCGCGAGTGGGCAGACTCATCTGCCATCTTCATCAGGTGAATAGGACAGCCCTCCTCCTCATCATCATCACAGTCAATTTAGAAAATGGCGATAAAAGCTTACAAACAACTTGGAGCTCTGCCTCTCTAATTTATCTCAGACACCCAACTAGCCACGATTGGCTTAAAGATCAATTCTGCACAAATAAACAGCGAGACAATTCAAACAGACTCATGCAGATCATAACAAAAGCCTCGCGGGCGGTGTGAAGCACTGCGATTGGTCAATGGATAAGCTGTTCAAGCTAGCTTTCACAGAAGGCTCATGGGCCGCAGGTCACTGCACAACCTTGCGCACGACATCATAATCAGGGCCTAGCTATGGCAAACAAGTCTGGAGGGAAGCAATTAATGTCTATCAGAAGAGTCACAGATGACTGAAGGCTAGTCTGGCCAAGGGACAGCAAAACCCGGGGGGCTGTATGACAGAAGGGGTGGACGATGCAATATGCTACATGGTCAGAGGACCATTGGCCAATGAAGCCAGCTTTTAGCATGGGAACTTTAAGAAGCAACCTGCATGAAAACAGAACAATGAGGCTTAACATCTCAATGTGAAATACAGCAAATACTGCAGGACTCAAGATGACTCAAGACACATGATCACTGTGGCTGAAATTCAGGCGTAATTGGCCACAAGTGGTGCATTATCACTGTATGTCTAGTGCTTGTTGATGTTTGCATGTGCTTTTATACTGCAAACATGAACATCTGTCTGATGTAAAATCTGCTGATTTAAATTGTCATGTATTAACTTCCAATACGAGTTACAGTACATTCAAGCTATACTGCTCACACAATAATCTACTAGTTAAGCTACAGAAACACAATGAGAGAATCAGAGTTAACTGAAAACCATAAATCACTGAATGCCACTGTTTATACACCAGAGGTGTGCTTATGAATTTATAGCTATTAAGTTACATTACAGCCGTATAATGTCTAGCTATTATAACAAATGAGAATGAACAATCCTTATTGTCAAGATCTGTAGTGTTGTCAGATAACAGCGGGTCTGTGAGATGGCGCACAATAGCAGGCGATACCAATAGCAATGGCAAGCAGCATTAACATTTCAAAACAGAAAGCTTGTTTTTCTACAATATTTGATGCATGTCACCATACGTCAGCAGCAGTGAATATTTAATTTCCGTGAAAGCTGAAATTCAAAGGCAACAACTCAAAAATGAATTGCAAATTGCAATACAATCAGAGAATCACATTTCATTGGGCTTGGAGCATGAAACATCTTTCTTTGTGACTAGAAAAAACTTTTTTTTTTCATTTTATGAAGGGTTATATGAATAATATACAATATGAAACAATGTTCTTTGTCTGGCATGAGACATAAAAAGTAGAAATATTATTTGTGTAAATTTGCTTCTGTTTGCAACAAAATAAAAACAAGCAGGGCGACACGTATTCACTGATTGCTGTATGAGAGGCTGTTGTTTAAGAGACCTGTAATGAAAAGATTGAAAACACAAGTTTAAAAGTGACGCTCAATGACTGATACAGGGACCCATTTCCCAAGGGCACTTCATCCTGCTCAGCTGTGCCACATGTATAATGTACATCATTCCTCAAACATGTCCCTTTTCATCTGCAACCCAGTCACGGAAGCTAAAGAGCATGCTCCACAAACAAGTGCTGTACAATTTATGAGTTAACATACTGCAAAGCAGTGGCAAAATCCCATCTCTTCCTATCTTTCCCTCTCTCTCCTTTACCACCGCCAACCCATTCCAACACTTTCCCATAATTCCTCCCTCTCCACCCACCCCAGTGTCACAGGGCTGAAATTGCCTTTGGGGCCAATAGAAATACGGTTCCAGCTCCAATAACATAGTTCACTGGTCCAATTAAGCATGCTAGATTTAGCGTCATTAGGAGAGACATCTTTGGGAAGGAAGAAATTCGGGATGAAATGAAGGGTGCGCCAGAGTGATTCCCTGTCAAGCGCTAGAGGACGGGGAAAAACCTGCTGTCGTCCTCATATATCATATGCGACAGTGCATTTCACATTCTCTCCAAATAAGCAAAATGTCTAGCGGTTGAGAGCTGGTTTAGACACTAGTTTAGTCTAGTCTGTTTAAAGACACATTACACTGTGAATAATGCTTGGTTCTGATTGGACATTGGTCACATCATTCAGTGATCAAATATTGTTATAATGGCCAATTAGCTTGAGAATAAACGTCTTTCCTCACAGAAGAGCACAGAAGAAAAATTTTTTTTTCAGAAAGAACTCATTATTGATTAAACCAAGATTACAAGATCTTTTATACCTGATAATTCTGCTTTCATGCACAAATGATCTATCCCTTACAAAGTAATTCTGATAATTAACGGACCACCTCTGGCTCTGCGGTCCGCTTCATACATAACAATATAATTTTAACGTGCATCAATATTTTAAGTCCATTTATTTATTTATTTAGTAAGTAGCCGTGTAATAAGAAGGATAATGTACAGTCAGCCAGTCATTATCGCAAAATAAACCCCTTTAGGGTGATACAAGCCTGCCCTGATCGCCCTGCCGGGGCGTATTTTGCGATAATGACCAGCTGACTCTACATTATCCCTTGTATATGCATTCAGGTCCAAGCTGCTTTTTAATTTATGCCCACCCCATGAAAATATATCCGTTATGCCAGCATTTCTGTCTGGACTTGAGCAATATAAGAAGTTGTTGTCGGTCATTCATCTCAGCCAAACAAACAAACTTCAGGTTGGTTGGACGACCGTGAACACAGCAGGGGTGACAATGGAAGGTTAAGATTAAGTAGGACCTCCAGGGAGGCCCGAGACAGCGGGTGTAAAAGGATTTGACCCCGGGCTGACAAAGGAACTACACAATGCTTCAGGTCAAAGTCTCTGGGTCCCCCAGTGGCTGTAAATTCAAGGACATTGGTCTAGCTGGTTCGCATTTTAAAAAGCCCAGAGCTTTAATAGAGACCTACCGGTAAATACCAGCAAATGTTAGAACAGTGTCAGATGATGGATTGATGATCCTGAGTAGTTTAAAGCTGCGGTCTGAACCCGTCTATCGCCATCTCTGTTTGAAACATAAAATTGCAGTTACTTGCAGAGTTACTTTCTTATGACTCTGATGACAAGTGTAAATTCTAAACAACTGCTGTATAAACAAGCTACAAACACTGCACCAACCCAACTGCTCAAATTATAAATCATGATCATAAACTTACAGTGCAAATCAGGGTAAGTTCATGTTAAACACTAATCTGTAATGTACTTACTCAATAACTGATTTTTTTATCTTGTTTCTTACCAAAAACGTACCGATTGCAGCTTTAAAAATGTTCAAGACACATCAAACTTCCAGGGAATGGAAACCGGTTTGGCCTAGCGACATGTATTGATAAAAATGCGGGTGGGAAATGTCCTCTAGTTCCACTCTATAGGGGCCCTTTGGATTTTATGCTAAACGCACATCCACTAGTCACTTCGCAGCATTACGTCCCAGTGAGAGCCAACAGGCGATAGTGCTTTTTTATTTGTTTGTAATGTTAAAGCATTCCACAAATGGCCGAGCTGGCGGCGTAAATTGTGCGTACTTACATTTAGGCAATCGACAGAGCTCGTTACAACAAAACACAGTGGCTAAATTTATTTAGAATGGACTGAAAATCCAATACAGCACTGAGAGCAAGTGAGTGAGCAAGCGAGAGGGAGAGAGAGGGAGAGAGACAGTAAGGAAAGGAGATGTTGAGAAGGTAAATTGAAAACAAAATAAAGACTGCAAAGAAATTGTTTCCTGTGAAGATGTTATTCAGAACAACAGAAACAGATTGTGGGTTTGGCGGACTGCTAAACAGCTAGTATCGAATGTTTTGCTAGGTTTTAAACGGTTTATTAAGAATGTTGGTAAATTGAAAGAGACGAAAGCATGAAATCTGAAAGAGTCTTTGTGTTAGACTGACTCCTTTGGTTTTGTTTATTAAAGCCAACTTTCTGTACTTTTCAGTTAGTGTACTCAAAAACCAATGTAAGTATGTAGGATCTAATGCTGAGATAAGCTTCATTTTCTGAACCACAACAAACACACAAACATTTGAGCACATTAAACATTTGACTCTTTGTTTTTCTAGTCCTGCGTTGTCATCTTCACTGCATGATACAATTTATTTAAACCTCTTTCAATATTATCTTTCTATTCCATTTGTTCAAAAGAAAGGTTTAATTTTTTTAGATTTTTATTCCCCACAAACTTGCAAGAACACCTCTGGAGACTCATGAACTTGTGCAGAGAACTGCTTGATTGTTTAATTTTTTCAGAGTTCGTTATCTTTGCCCTTCATCAGTATAAGAAGTGGGATTATCATGTTTATGTTTGCATCTCTTGTGAATTGTCCTCAGGGCAGTACGGTGTCCTTGCAGTACATTGTGTGAGAGATAAATCTCTAAAAACAGTATCTGAGCAGGACTGATGAAAGAAAACGTGAACAAGGGGATAGGGAGAGCGTTTAAAAACACAAAAAAGCGCCCTCCGCAGGGAGCACACTGAGGGATCAGCCAACCCTACAAAAGAATTGCTTGTTTGATGAGAACATTTTCTCCTAACCTCAAACGCTTTTCGCTAGTGCACTTTAAGTAACACCACAAATGATCTCCTCTCCTTTGCCATCCTCTCTATTCACAGAAATGTTTTCTTATTCAGTTTGTGATTCTACGCTGGATGGACTAATTAAAGAAAGGTATTTTGAAGGGTGATTACGGCAGACTGATTAGTCTCCGCAGAGTGAAGCTCTTTTGAGTGGACTCAGAAGAGCGTTTGAGAAAACGCTGTTTCATATTCTCACCTCCGAGGTGGGATGTTGGGGTTATTAAACACAAACACGCATTGTTCTCGCTTTTCTCATTCTAATTGTATCTGCTCTGCATCACTTTCTATCCCCCCGTGCTTGCTTTCATTTTGTATAAAGTCTTCCTCCGTCCCTGTGGCTGGCAGCACATGTCATCCTGCCGTAATTATCTTCACCCATTCCGGAAAGTGACCTTCAACAACTTTGAGAAACATACTAATTAGGGAGCAATTAGAGCAGATTTGTCAAAAGCAGGCGATATGAGTCTCAACAGCGATTGCTTCTTGCGTCTAGTTAGCGAAAGGGTTGAGATGTACAAACATCTGATGTTTGAACCGCGGGGAATCAATCAAGCGTGGACAGGAATCTTTCTTGCAAATATTCTTTGTTGTTTACAGAATAAAAGCGTATAATTGAAACAGTGATTTCTAAACAAATAAGAGTCATACTACAGATGTTCCAATAAGCTATTGAATAAAGCAAAATAAAACGTTATAAAGGCAAGGACAAACAAATAAACAAAAATAAAATAACAAAACCTTGGATATCTTGGATAACAGGGACATGTGTGGTTTGTGGTCAATTATTTAGCAACACACGCACGCACAACAGAAACAAATTAGCTTAAACGCACAACACACACACACACACACACACACACACTGGTGTCTATTTGAGGCTGTTATCCTCTTGACATTTACAGCTGTCATGATCTAACATGTCTGTTTCTACATGTCAGTAAGTAAAAGTGCTTTTCTGCACAACAGCCCACACCAAAGAATCAAACGTTCTCATTGATCTTCTATTAAAACCCTTCCAGTCGCATTATGACGCATGGATGAACATGTTCATGTTGATGGTATGCTGACTGGTTGTTTATGGAACGTTTTTCCAGAAATAAATGAGAACGTCGAGTACTGAAGGTCACATCAAGATACTGTATGTGGTTTCTAGCTAAGAAGCGTAAAACCATTAACACCTTCATTAGCATATGCACGCGTACAACTTACTGGATGTTCACATATTGTGATACTGATAATTAACTAATCTACAGAGACACATATTAAAGCTGCAATCTGTATGTTTTTCCAGGTAAAATAAAATCAGTTACTGAGCAAGTACGTAATAGGTTAATGTTCAACACAATCTCCTTATCCTACCCTGATTCGCAACGGTAAGTTAATAATAATGATTTATAATTTGAGCTGTTGGGTCCAATTTCCTGGAAAATGTCAGTTTGGCTTCATTTGACTTTACCATAAAAGTACATAATGTACTTGACTTAAAAAATACGTACAGTAACCTGCAATTTCACATTTCAAACAGATAAAAAAAGGCAAAGTTACAGATTGCAGTTTTAAGACTACATTTTATTAAGAACCATAACAGCCCTGCAAAACTGCCCATTTAAGATGCAATCTGCACACAAAACCTGATATTTATAAATCTGCTTCAAACCACAATTACATGTTCAGTTTTATTCATTTCTGGGTTTCTAAAGGGGCTGTTTGTTCCATTGTTCAGGATGTGATACGCTTTCATCGTCATACACTTCACACCATAGTGGAAAAGAGCAAAAATAAGTCAAATCCACATTCAAAGTCTTTCGATATGCAGGGCATGTAATAAAACAACACATACCTTCCTCTGTCAGTATAGCTGTCTTAAGCACGCGCAAATTCAGCACCGTGGCCAAGCGAATGACGCAAATAAGCAGAGGACACATTTTCAACTTCCTGTCAGCTCTTCCCAAACCACCAGTTTGCTTTTCCTAGTAGTTATAAGGAAAAGTCCTTCAGCATCGTGTTGACGGCTAAGAAATTACTATAGTAAACAATGTAGATATGCCAGAAAATGCCTAGTCCGTCTGAATGAACAGATCCAGCTTAATCACATGCAAACAACAGTGTGGACAGTCAATCCTAAAGATCATGTATGAAATCAAAACAGAAGTGTCTGCAGTCAAAACAGAGCCAAGCCTCTTCATCCAATTCAGTATATTTTAAGTACAGGAATATTGACAAAACAAGAGTATTTTGAGTTCAGATGAGTGGAATAAAGAGGTTGAACCACATAATGCCTATGATAAACAGCAAATACAGCCAAACTGCTATTTACTGGCATAAGAAAATGTTATATTTCCGCAACAAGAAAGTCACACTGGAGCCATTTTAAGAGCCATTAATGCAGATAAATCCAAATAATTCCAAAAAGGCTTACACACATTTTCTTATAACTGTATAGTTTAGTAGAGTAGGAAGGATAAGACACAAAATAAAACAGAATAATACAGAACCGTAGAAAGGACTATAGAATGGAATAAAATTAGTGTAGAAAGAATTAGACCCCAGAACACAACAGAATAGAAGTGTAGAAAGAATTAGAACAAGAACAGAACAAAATAGAATAGATTAAAAAGAATATGGCAGTGTAGAAAGTACTAGACTACACTAGGCTGGACTGGACTGGATTAAACTAGACTACAGTAGAGTTGTTGAGGCTGAAACTGAGCTGTGTGTGTATGTGTGTCAAGGAGATGGAGGGCCAGATGTCTTCAGACACCAGGTAAATGAAACACGAGGGCATCCGAGCAGCAGAAGGAATGCAGAGATAACAGGCTCCTGATGATGTTGTTATTATTGTACGTTATTGGTACGTGCCACACTGGCACAGGGCAAAATAAACGCAACAAAAAAACACCTTGTACAACAGCACACGACTATTACCAGCCAAGTCGCACCATATTTCTGTGACAAAACTGCAACTTGGCACTGACTTTATGCGTCGAACACGAGTCGATTTGACCATACAAGCTGAATCCTACCGTGTAAATGGAGGTTTAAAGTGCATAACACCCAAAAAACAGTATTTGATGCCAAGATATCAGTCTCAAAAATACACCGAGATCTAAGTGGATGCTAAGCGGTTTCTGGCACTGTGATGTTAGTGGGTGTGGGAGAGAGCAAGCTAATGGATGACATTAGTTCTGAGTCTGAGACACTAATGCACAATGTGTCAGATTAAGAAGATATTTATCAACACAGGTGGCTGATGGTGGACAGGCATACACAGATAGATCTCCCATTAGACACTTATAGTGAGCATTATGCATTGTGTTCTGTGACATTAAAACACTGGCCCCTGGGAGTTCAGAGTCTTTAGCTTGCTTTACCTTCACAATTTTTCTCTTTGACGCCAAGCCAGGAGTTTTTCTGTAGGGGTTGATGGTATTTACAAGCCTAGTGAAATTTGACTAGGTAACTTTCAGTTTT
>JAZGTK010020952.1:0-10799 GCA_036877625.1 Ambastaia sidthimunki
TAATTGCAAACAGGTTAACCAACCGCCTTACCTGGTGAGGTTTATCAGGTCTCCGGAAGAAATCACAGTAAATGTATCCCAGCAGTCCTTCTGTTTCGTGGACCACAGCCTGTTCACGAGGCAGAGAAAGTCAACACATCGGTGTTAAAACATCTGTGAGTGATGAACTGATCTTTAAACCGAGTATAAAGAGACAGAGGAGATAAAATCAATAAGATAAAAGCTCTCACCAGTTTTCTGATGTCTGCACTCCACACTTCTCCCATCATGGGCTGCTCTGTTTGGAAAGAGACGCCCAGTAGCTGTGTAAAGAGATGGCTAAGTCCCTCCATGCAAGCGCCAAGAGAAAAATACGGGCTATAAACACTGGAATCCACATTAAACCTGCAGACACATCAACACAGGTGCATATGAGAGACAGCACATGCATCTACTCAGTTTTTAAAAGCAGATATATGAGAAATTCATACTTTTCTGTCCGTATGGCTGCGCTGAGGTAGGCGTGATCCCACGGCATCACTTCCTGTCAGGTGAAAAACATTATTTAGCAGGTCTGATACATTTTCGTCTGCATGGTGAAATTAAAAAAACAATGTCAAACCGGGTGCACAAGATAAACATTTACACGATTTGTGGAGTAAGTTTTCTTTTTCATTTCTTTCATCATCTTGAAATCCTTGGATGCCCTGTAATATAAAAAAAGAACTTTGTAAATCATTAAGGACAAAATTAGTTTGCAAAAAGTTTGTACACATGCCTGAGGTTGTGAAATGCACCTGTCAGAGAGTTTTTCTGTAAGCAGCCTCAAAAACTTCATCACAGTCTCTGAAAAACAAACCGTTTGCAGTTTTTAAACGTGGCTCTTTCATCTGAAGGTGATTTGCTCTGATTAAAAGTTGGTTTAACCTGGAGTTTTAGCCATTGTTCCCTTCAAAGCTCTGTGTGCAAATGACTCATAGCCCACTAACGCTGCCAGCTCATGTCTACAAGCCAAAAGCTCATCCAGGCAACGCAGCAGACTAGCGTTGGGGTACAGAAAGATTTTATACGCTGCTTCTCGAACCTATCAGAATGAAAATAAAACCAATTACTAAACAAGCAAAGATTCATAACCAGATTCATAACCAGCTCACACACACAGAGGATGATTCTTAATAAAGTTTTACACTGGACATCAGTGGTGGTTCAACAAAGTACTAAAATTGTTTATTCATATAAAGTCATTAGAATTGTGTCGTCTTTTATTTTATATCACTAGCCAATAATTCACCAATCAAAACCCATTTTGGTTCACATAAACCAATGCCTTTCCTGATTGCAAGTATTTAATGTAGTCCAAGTTGTATTTTCTATTTTGCATAGATATCTTTGTCACGCAACCTGTTAATGTTGCCATCAGTCTAATTTAGCTTCTATCAAGTGTCAGACTGATGTTTAAGTATATGGATTTAGTCTGATAGTTTTTTCCCTTCAATCTGTGATCCAATCAGAACTGACCTGCTACCCACCAGTTGAGAAACGTTGAGCTGTAACGCGTCACACTACAGGGCTATGAAGGATTTGCTCTCTATAACTTCCAACTGTATGTGGTTAAGCAAGAAGTTCAAGCAACAAACAGAGATGGTGATTAATATAAAAGGAATGATTTGATCTCATTTACCAGCTCATTAGGAGAGTCTGCATACAACCCACCAATCTGGACCCGGTTTCCATCGATGGAGAAACAGTGTCGGATGTGTTCTGGCAGAACCTGCTTCTCCACAGCGTTGGGGAGCTGAGAGCCATTCAGAAACTCACTGTAAAGATCCAGCAGGGTCACATTCAGAGCAACAGCTTTTCTCCTCTGTGACGAATCAGAAAGAAAGGTCAAAGGTCATCGCAATCAATTTGAGAAGGTTTGGCCGGAAGGTTCTTACAAACCTTGGATTCATCCAAATGTATCCCACTGATCTCAAAGTCAAACATGAAAAGCTCAGCGACTCTCCTAAAACACCATCACAACAACATTAAAAAGAATCACATTTAAGAGAATTACATTTTATTAACAGAATCTAAAAGAATTTTTAAAAATTAACAATCGCATTTTAATTCCACCTGCCTGGTGTCTGGGTCCAGCGTGGCCAAAACAGTCTCGTCTTCCAACAAATTCTTCAGACTCTGACATAAATCAACATTTGTATTAAGTCTGCAATACACACGCAAATAAAAATAAGAACACTTAATGTAATTTAACAGTAATTAAATGTTAGTTTAAATCAGGAAATCAGCAGGACTGATACACACTTTTCCACAACAGTTCCGACGTCAATGCAGGTTTTTTCCGCGGCCTCGCGGAATGAAGCGTCGGGATGAGCCACTTTGATGAAATCTGCCTGCAACAAAATACTTGAAATCTTACAAAAAAAATCTCAGAAGTTCACATGTGAATACAAGACAAACTCATTTGGTTAACTTGAGCACTTGTTTTGAGTACTTGAATGGCCTCATTACACAAACATTACATACAACCACACGATATTAAACTTACTAGGTCAGCCACTTTACACAAGGTGTCAGAGAGCTGGTCAAATGTTTCCACGGTAACGGCACCAGGGGTAACCGTGCAGGCCCTGTTAACCAGAAACTCAGCTTCCCTGAGAGCTTTGCGCTGAGCCACCTGGAAACCAGCAGGACTGCTGAGCTCTGAAACCCCAAACAGACCCTGACAACAGAGAGAGACACTTTAATTGTGTTCAGATAAACTACAAACACCTTGCAAATAAATATACACTAGCCAAAGTACACAGCATACATATACACAACCATAATACACAGCCAGTGGTCATGCCAATGGTCCCCATTGACAAAAAATGGTACCCAGTCCTAAACCTACCACTGCCCCTAAATCTAATCCTGTAATCTGATTGGTTGTTCCAAGACAAGCAATCGTGTTAATTAATTTACCTTATGCAATACAGCACATTCAATTAAACGTAAAGAGACAAATACAAACACATTAAGATTTGAAATACCTTCTAAAAAAATGCAACCAGCCCTTTTTGTCAAAAAGTTTCTGTAATATTTAAACTCTTGTGAGGAGCGCAAACTTCTTACACTATATGTGAACTAAACCATTGCTTAGGATCATAACTTAACGCTTTTAAAGTTTAAATTTATCGTATATACTGTGTAAGTCTTACCACATTTCTCTGTAAATGATCCACTCGTGGCTGCTGGACATTAAAAGCCGCTCCGACAGCGGACCATGTGTTGACGCGTCTGCAGAGCGCGTCTGACCGCTGCAGGAGGAGCCGAGCGCGTCGCATCACCTTGACCCACAACCTCACTCCACATTACCCAACACCAGCTCACCTGAACACACACACTTGCTAACAGCACCGGCTCTTGTGCAGTGTTATGCAAACCTAATAATCTCACCGTGCCGGTGCGTAAATGTCAGTAGATGAGACGCGGTTTCCTCATCACACGCGTAATGCTGCCAAACTGCAAATTTCGCATCCGCACTTTCCATGATCGCCGACGAAAACACAAGAGCACCAATCATGCACGTACAATAAATATAATTTAAATCTAATCATTTAAATATTTATGGAAAATATTTAGTAAGGGTTAGCCAAGGATAGGTCTGGTTTTTAATTATAATTTAACGAAACTGCGCGGCCGTGGTGTAAATATAGTCTGTGACGTACGTAAATCCTTATAAAGCAGGAGACAGAAGATGTAAAATGCCAGTGATCTGTAATATATGAATATTAAGTTATTAATTATTGTGTTTGTGAGTTACACAGGTATTTACAGTCATCTGTGAAATTAATTTTAAACTGTGAAGTCTGGCAATGATCAACTGTGCACCCAAACCTGACCAAAGATCCCTTTAATTTAACAGCCAGTTTCACCATTTAAATCTCTGTGTTTTATGTTAATCTTGTTTGTGTTTTTATTTTTATAATTTGTATGGTCCCAGATTATAAAACAATATAGACGGCAATATTACATGTACAATCCCACACTGTTAAAAGCTGTGGCACCAAACACACACACACACACACATACACACACACACACACTTTGTTTTAAGCGTATTTAACTATAAACAAGAACCCTTATGTAAAACCCTTATGTAAACTTTACTTGGTCATCACAGTCAGAGCTGGAGAAAACATCGCAGGTAAGGTTTGGGGTAAAGGTCACATTTAGGGACTGGAGGGTTCACATGTGGTGAGCATGTGTTTCAATGACCCCTTATTTATCTTTTTAGGCCGTTTTTCTGTTTTCTTATGACTGTTGCTATTTCTTGATAGTCAACACTAACACCTACTAAGTGTGCCAGGAACCTCAGGGTGTTATTCAATGATCAGCTACAATTTAATATCCAAATCAATGATCACACGATCAGGGAGATACACACTGTACAACATGAGGAAAACACCAACCTTTCCTCTCTGTGTGCTACACAGCTCCTAGCCCAAACCCTTTCACAGCAAGACACCAAATTTCTCTCAAAAACGTTGATCCATTCCATCCATTGACTAACCCTGTCAACTGTCTTGTCTGTTTATTAAAAGAAACTGTGTATATTTTGTTGTTCACGTTTCACTAGCTTGAACTCTATTCCTGGTATTTCTAAACATAGTTTTGTAAACTACACTTAACATTTGCTTTTAGACAAAATGTTTGCTTTCATTTGCAGGTCGCCCACTATTTCCTGAAAGCCTGCAAATACAGCCGCAGCTACAATCATGAATGTTATGAGAAAGAAGAGACAACAGGGTATCACAATTGATTTTTATTGGCTTTTCTCGAACCATAACACAGAGATACATCAATGAACATGATCAAAAGAAACTGTACATTTATATTTGATATCTAAGTCCCACAAAAATATTGCTACTGCTGGTCAAAACGTTTTACAGCTCAAGAGATTTTACATGTAATGATTAATTTCTCCCCAATTTATCATTTTATCGCCTCTGGATGTTAAACAACTAGTTGTCTGAGAAGATAATCATTCCATGTTTGCCATTTGTACCGTAACACACATTGGACATAGTCCAGAAATCTTCACAGCAGTTTAACAAATTCATTGCGGTACTATCACGGAAAAGACTAAATCAACACACACAAAGCACAGCCTGACATGAACTCCAGTACTAGAGAATATGTTTATTTAGCAGAAATGATAATGAAGAACTGCAGTTAACATATGGAACACAGCTTACAAATGTTCTACAAGTAATCTTGCGCCTTATAAACAATAAACAATGAGTTATTTGCCCACCCCCTCCCCCCCAAACACACATTACAGGTTACAAACACAAACAGTAAAATCCCTTATACAGCCGATGGAATGTTACGTCATTCGGACAACAAGCTCGGTAAGATGTCCAGCTGTCTTTGTAAATGACATGCTTGCGACCTGCCCCTCCACCTCTCGCTTTAAAAGAGAGAGAAAGAGAGGTAAAAAAAGCCTGTCAACGTTACGATGACGGTAGTTTTTTCTGCCCAATGTAAAAATGTCGGATACAATGAGATCACTTCCAAACGTTTATTTTCATCCATAAAAAAATGTGTCTCTACAATCGAACTACTAAAAAACCTGCCTTTAGAAAATAGTAGATAAAAATATTCCCCTGAATTGTACAAGAAAAGAGGTACAGGGAGTGCTGGTAAAAGATGAGACTTTAGCCAAATTATTCCCCGTCTTCCTTCTTGTCTCCGTCTTCTGTTGCCGATGCCTGAGAGAAAAACAAGAATTAGGTGAATCTCAATTAGCTTCACTAATTTTCAACACAGTGATGTCATAAAACATCGTTCTGTATATGTCAGTGTACAACCTCATAACCTCACCTCATCCTCAGCTTTTGTTTCTCCGTTTTCTGCCGGCACCTCCTCTTTCTTCTCCTCCTCCTTGGTCTCCTTGGGTTCCTTAGTTTTCTTAGGTTTGGCAGGTGCCTTCTGCAACATTCATTTTTATATTAATGTCAGGCTATAAATAATAAAAAAGGCCGTGATAATGTTGTAGCTGTTTGCTTGCGTGTTTGTTTACCTTTGGCTTAGGCTCTGCTTTTGGGGGTGCAGGTTTCTAAAAATTCAAGAGTTATAAAACAATAATTAATACAACAATATAAATAATTGTCAAAACCATCTTGCAGGAATTGTGTTCATAATAACTGTGTTAAAATCATAAAAACTCACATTTACCAGTCTCTCCGACCTTCTTTTAGGCTGCAAAGCAACAATTAAAGGGTTAAACATAAACAAACCTCAGTGTACTTACTTTGACATTATAGCTGCTAAACTACTGCAGAACTCTTAAACTAAAATTTCATGCATTAGAACAGTTACTGCTTACCTCGGTGACTTCTGCATTATTGTTCGCCTAGAAAAAACAAAATACACACGAATCAATGTATATAATCTATAACAGAAGCCACAAGACAACAGTAAACACTCTTTAAATGCTTATCACGTGTAAAATATCGTAATGCATTATTGGAGTGTTTTTAAATCGCTCTATTTTGTCAGCAGTGCATCTGTGTTTACGTTCTGCTTGTATTTGCTTATATTATACACGTCCGTCCGTTTGCATTGCAGTCGGCTGCGCACCGCCCCCTTCACGCACATTCAGCGCTGATAAATGGAGATCTGCGCTCTTCCCACCGACCCGGCTGCACGATATTCAACATTCCCGCCATTCCCTTTCAAACTCAACATCGCGAGGTGTTCAGCCACGGGAATAAAGCAATAAAGAATGAACCAGAATAATAGGAAACACCGACAGTGGCGCTATGATGATGTGCACGGATGTCGCCATTGCATAATCTGGAATTTGCACGATGAAAAATAGCATTGCATTAGTCGCATGCATAAAGCACTAATGCACAAATTAAATCCCTAATGCACAAATTAAATCCCTAATGCACGGCTGTGAGCCGCAGCATGAAATATTGCACCGTCTGTCGCTGTACGTTCAGACCAGCGGAGAGTTTAAATCATCGGGTTGCGCACAAGGGCAGCCATGACACTAAAAAATCCGATCCTTTACCAACCGAGCACCGCTACAGGTCATGCATGTGCATTTCACCAAACCTTAGTTAAAAATAAATACTGCGTGTCTAAAAATAAACGCTTAACGCAACGACGATTTCTTGCCCTGCGCGCGACGGCAAGCGGCACATCAACGCAAACTGAGATCGTTACACCCCCTTTGTCTGATCCATGTAGACGGAGACTTAATGTATTTGTAAACAAAGATGCGACGTGCATATCCGCAAATTATCTCCCATGTATCCGTGTGCAATGCAATGCAATGAACGCTGGTATTAATTAACTCCAATGGAAAAATCTCAGTCGCGCCATCTCGGATCAAAACACACGTTTATTAATACACGGATCTGAGAACGAAGAACTGCACACATAACGTTGCAATTTCGCTGCGTTTCCAACGCACAAATAAACTGCATTTGCATGCAAAGTTAATGCATCCCCCAATTTTCCCCCCAACACCGCACATTATTTTTAAGATGGTGTAAAAGAAGAAATCATTGCGCTACTTACTTTGCTCCGTTTAGGCATGGCTGGGGCTTGTTACAACAATCGCAAAAAATCAAGGGTGTGTGAAATGCACGAATTTAAAGCCGAAAAACAGCAGCCACAAAGATTCACACAGTATGATCACAGTGTAGGAAGACGTTAATGTTCCTCCGAAACAAAAACCTGCTCAAACCGGATTGGATTCTCCTCCTCCTCCTCCTTCTTCCCTATTCAATTCATCACAGCGCCAAGCTGACGGCGAATATAAGAACCATACTATGGCGAAAATACACCTCATGCATATTAATTATCCATCGCTGACGCTGCTTTTGAATGTTTATGGATCGTCCAGTCACGTACCTCGATTAATATTCATGAGCCAATAGGAGGATTCTTTAATTGGCCAGCAGACTAGCGCCCCCTTGCCAACGACGGACTGTCAGCCAATCAGATAGGCCAATTGGGGGACCGGTTGTTTTACTCATTAATATTAATTAGATAATCCTTCGCCATGGTAGGGTCATAAAATTCGTCTCTCCGCCTCCTGCTCCCCGTGATTGGCTTGCGGGGTCCCACTGCACATTTTCAAATAATAGCAAGATACCTGTGTGGACACTTTTGCATGTCAATCAGTTGGGATGTTATTTGATTTTGCGATGCTTTGGAGAGGGTTGATGATTATTTTTGCTGCTGTTGTCGAGCAACACAATCCCACGTTTGTTTTAATGGCTTGAAAGCCACAGGCGAGCTCTCATCTTTAATGCAATGCGATCATAGATGTTGCGCAACGCGAGGCTTTTTAAATCATGCTTTCCAGATGTGTGATTTATTTTAGGATCTAGATTTGAAATGGACCAGACATGATGTTTTAAAGCCCCTCTGTATGTAAAGGTTTCGCAGGAGAAGATGGCGACTGGACGCAAAAACCTTTTTGTTGTGTCACAACAACATGCTGTGAAAATGTGTGTTGTTCTTCATACCAACAGCGCCTAACTCTCATAAATAAATGCACGAGTTCTGGTGGCGCATTCTTTAATTCATATATTTTATTGGTTGCTTTTTGCTTGAAAACAAAATATCTGCAGCATATAAATGAACCCAATTCTAAATACCAAAGAGCCGTACATCCACAACAGCGTTCAAGCAATGAAATAACAAGATATTCTAAACATATCAACATATATTCACAAAGAAAAATTAAATGCAATTGTTATAACAACTCTTTTATAGCAGTGAATAAAGTAAATACATTGCATTGTAATGCATAGATACAGCAGTGCAGAGAGCTTGTTTACTCAGTTTAGTAACACATCAGCATTTATCTGATCGTATTCATAACCTACACGATAGTTTTCAGTAAATGCATCTCTTTTTGAAGTTGCTAGAATGCTTAAATTACGTTAAACAGCTTGTGTTATGCAACTGTGATTTTATTGAGGAACCCTCACACGTTGTAATGGTTCCTGTTGGCTCATAGGCCACATCATGAAAACCCATCCCTTCCTGAACCACCAACTCATCTTCTTGTCAAGACCCCTGTGATTTCACAGCAAGACAACAGCACCTCCCTAGTGGCTGGTCCCCTCCCCCATGAAAACATGACACCCGTTTCTATAGGCAGTGCTTGCAGGCGGGAAACTCTGTATGTATGTGGGAGTTCACACAGGAATGGGATGGGGGTGGGTGTTGTGGGCGTGGCCTCAGAGTTTCAGATAGCATGTCTACATTTGCAGACTTGTTACTGTTGCAGTCCCTACAATTCAGCTGTTGCAGTGCTGAGACTGGAAAGAAAGGGGCATCTGTTTGTGTCATGATTTCCGAGCTCATTGTCATTATACTTAATTCAAGTACTAATTCTTTACAAATTTCAATCTCTTTGCTTGTTGGCTAAAACCAAGATATAACTATTTTGTCAGAAACTATAAATTATTGTAAGAAAACCATTTTATTGTGTGGATCAGTATAAACAGACACACAATGGGCTGCGTTTAATGAGATTAAGATACTCGGGTCACCTTGATGTATTTCTGGCTGGACCAAAAGCCTCTTTGAGGGTCTGAAATTCTGTCCTACCACCTGCCACAACAACTTACTCACTTCAGTGTTTTATAATTCTCTCTCCATCATTATTTAATCTGAGTGCAGGTATTTTAATTACAACTCGTATTCTATGTGGTATGAAGATGAACCCAGACCTGCATAGACATGCAAACACAGAACTAGTGGTGCAATCAGACAGCATATGTATCTGAAATAAACACGGTGTGATTATGAGCACATACAGCAGATGTTAAGCTATTGAAAGTGCAAGTGTGAGTCAGTGACTATATGAATGAGTGAGTGGATTACTTCTGTTAAACGAATGACTATATATGCCCATCTGGACATGCGTGTAAAGCCCAGATTATACAGCATAATGACTTGCACTGGGGTTATTGAGAGGGCAGATACATGCAGATCCTCAGCACAGAGCTGTTTGCTACAGAATTATTATATGGAGATCATTTAAAATAATTTAATAATTTGAAATGTGATGCATTGGACATTTTTGCTATTTTTTTGTTGCAACAATTGAAATGAAATTTAAAATACATTTAAATTCTTGTATCTTGCTGAAGCTTTTTACACAGGAATAAAACATAATTTTGCCATGTTTATAATCAATCAATCAATCTGTATCTTATGATAACTCTGTTCTCTATTCTATGATAAAATCCATTAGAAAGTCATGGCTGCTATTAAAACGTGCATTTGTTGGCAAACATATGCACAGAACACGCAACATACATGACACATCAGTAGCCAAGAGGCCACGGACTGACGTGAACAGTAGATTATGGGAGCCCTGCTGTGAAGAAGTATCGCTTTAATTTACACCCTGACTCTCTTAATAGCTCCCACAGAATTGTTCGAGGTGTCTTAAACAATGACATCATGGCTGACTAACTTTGCTTTTGTAGTAAAGCTTTATCTTCAAACTCTAGTGATCACAAACACAATGGGTGTAATCGTGGGTAAAGTGACAGTAACTTTAGACAATGACATGTGCACTGCAGAGGATATAAACACTGTAATGATATTAGTGGACTGAGCCAATGGGTGTCTAAGGGACTCCCTCCCCCACCCGTCCACCATATAGAATATTTTCTGTTTAGTGCAAAGGGTTTTCTAACAACACCAACGTCTGTCCCCAAAGACCACTTTACCATATGAGCCCAAATTACATGTGATTTCTTTTTGTTGTATTATACTTTTCTCACCTCTCA
>JAZGTK010020953.1:0-10799 GCA_036877625.1 Ambastaia sidthimunki
TGTAGCATGTGGGTCTTCCCATCACGTGAAATCTCATATTTGGGGAGGCCGCAATATCTGTCCAGCTGTTCATCGTCTTTGTACCACGTCACATCAGGGGCCGGGTGTCCTACACGTGTTGGTGAAAAATGAAAAGTGTGCAGGAAAGCACAGACAACATCTGTAATAATCTGTTTTAATGTATATATGCGTGGCATACCTGAGACCACACAGATGAACTTCACATTAGTGGCTTCAGAGACAGCTTTAGATTTTAAGGTGGTCTCAAATGTCGGCTGTGTCTCTTCAGTTAATTGGGCCATGACACTGCTGAGGGTGCTCCTGAACATGGAGATAAACATCGTAATTGATCTCAAGCTAAATTAGTGACGGACTTTACTTCATTATCACTCATCCTCAAAGCAGCACTTACATCATTGTCATTATTATTTTTATCATGTGAGGTACAATTTACAGTGTTTATATAGACCGGTTCACACAATATTTAAAGCTGCAATCTGTAACTTTTGCCTCTCTATCGCCATTTCTGTTTGAAACACGAAACGGCGGGTTACTTAATTATTTTCATTATGTATGTTGAAGTCAAATGAAGCCAAACTAATGTTTCCATGGAAATCAGACCCGACAGCTTAAATTATAAATAATTATTATAAGCTTATCGTTGTGAATTGGGGTAAAGTAAGAAGATCATTTTGAACACTAATTTGTTATGTTCTTGCTCTACTGATTTTTGTTCATTTTTAACCAAAAAAGTTACAGATTGCAGCTGAAGTAAAATATGAAATAGTTTTATTTCTAACTCTTGTTAGATGAATGAATTAGCTAGGTAGGTGTAGTATGTCTCAGTTGATGATTGTAGTTAATTCATATATTGAACTGCAACTAGTTTTTTCATAAGCATTTTCTTTCCTAATATCACTGACTTAAGACTTAAATAAATCACACTTACAGAGAAATAACAAGTTGGGTGGGTGTAACAAGTTAACAACTCTTATAGGTGTTTACTTTTAAAAGGTTTTATCTAACTCCTTAGGACTTAAAATACACACCAGTTTCTGTCAATAAGAAAAAAAGACTGTAAACACGTCAGTTTGTTAACGCCACAGGAAGTTAGTTCTGGTTACCAAGGATTATCTTTTTACCTGGATGGCTTGAATTGAGAGAACCTATGGCCAGCATAGCTAAGCAGAAATGAAGCAAAACACAAATTAAATAATGACTGATGGATTTATAATTTTTTTGTATCCCGAGAACACTATTAGAAAGTGGCTGAGACAAGCTGGGCATTGTTGAAAAGACTCAGTTGAAAGCTTTAAGACTTCTATAGGGAGAGACAGTTCTTATTTATAACAGCATGACCTTCACACAAGGTTTTTAAGGGCCAGACCACCAGGAGTTCTGATCTATTGTCAGTGATGTAATAGTCACTTATCTTTTCTCAATGAGGGACTGAGTTGCCTCACAATAAATCTATCAGCATGGAGTTCCTGTGGCTCAATTGGTAGAGCATTGCATTAGCAGCGTAAAAGTTGAGGGTTCGATTCTCAGGGAACACACACTGATAAAATGTGCAGCTTGAATGCGTTAACACAACGTGTATTTATTTGTTTTTCATTATTGTAAATTTCATGTTAAAAATATCCGTAATCTAAGAAAGCTTTTGGTCTTTAATGTGCTTTGCTTAAACACTGTTTACATTGGTAAATCTATTTAGATTTGTTTTTCATGTTGTGCATATTATTTATGCACTTTTGCATGATTTAATATTATTATATGAAGTGGTCATTTATTTGTCATTTAAAAGTACATTAGAGGGAAACTACTGGCTGAATAACCCAGGGATAAAAGCCTTACACTAAAGGATTTATTGCTCCTATGTACAGAGATGATCTTGAATCTTTAATAAAACATCTTGAATCTTAAATAAGGCCACAATGGTGACATCTCAACAAAGGTGTCATCACTCCTTTCAGGAATCAAAGCAGCAACCATACTTTTATCAGCCTACAGCTTTACTACACCACATCAATTTACATGATTCGCTATGATAGAAAGTCATAACGAGTAATACATTTACAACATTACAGTACATACATACAGTACAGTAGTGTTCCTGTAGCTCAACTGGTAGAGCATTGCGTTAGCAGCGCAAAGGTTGTGGGTTCGATTCCAGGAAACACAAGTACTGATAAAAATGTATACTTTGAATTCACTGTAAGTCGCTTTGGATAAAAGCGTCTGCCAAATGAATAAATGAAAATGTACTGTGCAAAAGTTGTGAGCCACTATTAAATTTCAGTGTTTAAGCAATGCTATAATGACTATAATTAATTATTTCTTTTTATTAGAATGCGAGCAGAAAATACATAATAAATAAATTTGTATGTAGAATAAATAGAATAAAATTATCATGTAAATAAATTAAATAATACTAAATACAATGAAACCCAAATTTCTAATAATTTTCTGAACGATGTACCTGCTTTCGGGTCGGACACTGTTCAGGTAGCTCCTACAGCCACCCCTGCTATTCTGAGACATGATATCATTGCCACTGTAGCAATATCTTCCATCACCCGAGAGTGAGCGGTTCATGAGCCTTCTGGAACCCATCTTTTCAACCTGCAAGTGTCCACATGCGTCCAGTCAAAGCAGCTCAGTCAAAGCAAAACTGACAGAAGTCAGCTGATCGTATCCAACATATTCTGTCAGTGAAACCGCAAAAGTATTTGATTGCCCAAACTTTTGGTTTTGGTTTTGATTTTTTTAAGGAGATCAACAAAAAACTTCCATCATCAAAGCATCACCAGCAGATTTCTCTTTACTTGAGACACTCTTGGGTTTGTGCTGTGTGGAGCTCAGTGTTGTCTTTCTGTGCTGTTGGGCTCCTGGGGTGGTAGACCAGGGCACAAGACTCCTCTGTTTCCAATCACTCTGCAGCTTGTGTGGCCATAAAGTCTAATAATAGTAAAGCCACAAATAGGCACACAAGCCCATCACATTTTCCAAAACCAACCCACTGATTTTTTTTTTTGAGTAAAACATCCCTCACTCAGTGATATCCATGACAGACACCTCATGTTTCTCAAGGCCGGTACAGGCTGAACACCACTCACATAACCAGGTAAGCAGCAAAACTTAGTACAGCATGTTTGTTAGTCATGCAATAACCCAATATAATCCCTAAACTAGGACTGGAAACCATGGAGGGAGACTCAAGTATACCTGTCTGTCAGACTGATGATGTTTTTCTGAGCTCCATTAATGCAGACTGTAAAGTTTGGCATTTGGGAACATGGAGTTCCTTCCAAGTACCCTGAGATTGTAGTTACATGGATATATCAGAACAGGATTCTACTGGTTTTCATCCAGTGGAGATGATGCAAAGTATGAGCTTGTAGGGGATTTTGTCTTGTTGTGCTGTAAATACCAGCAAGACAAAGAGGATTTCTGTCATATTGAGAATGGTTGAAATCAGTTCTTCAAAAAAAAAATCAAATTCAAGGTGTATTTGAGGAAAATCTGTGGTGGTGTTATCAGGTCAGGCACGTTACATGTTCTTAAATAAACTGGTTAAAATTTAAATCTGTCTGATTCTCTTTATCATACTAATTCGCTTGAACAATCTACTGTTCTCTTTAATTAAACACTATTATTACATTATTAATCTACAGCTGATTTTGCATTAGTGTTGCTCTGAGCTGTGAGGCCAGTTATTGAAAGTCTATGATCAAAACACACAGACATTCAAGATGGCACTCCAACATTTATAACATGTTTGAACTAATATAACATGTTTGAACTAATAAGAGTCAAGGCTGGGTTGAGAGTCCCTGTCTGTTCCTAAGTTTCTTTTCTCCTTGTTACACTTTTGTCTGTTATAATTTCTTACATGTACATTTATTACATTTAAAGTGACTTACAGTGCATTCAAATTACAAAATTACAAAATTTTGATACAAAATTTTATCAGTATGTGTGTTTCCTGGGAATCAAACCCACAACCTTTGCACTGCTAACGCAATGCTCTACCTATTGAGCTACAGGAACACTAACTATAGGAATTTCTTCTTTGAATAAAACAGTTTATAATTCCTTGTGCATTTAGTACGTATCCACAATCCAGCAAATTATTTTAGAGGCTTTACATTGATAATAGGGTAATCTTGTAAGACTTTAAAACATTGTCATATTTTAATTTAATATTGCTTATTGATTTTTTTCCTCTGCTCTTAGATTGGTCACGCTTTACACAAGCCCTCTATATAAAATCTCTATATAAAAATAGAGATTTCTAATGAAAGGAGTGTTTCTGCCGACTAGTGGTTATGACATGTCACTGCAATGCTTTCTGCAGTAGTCTGGCCTGTAGACCTCAATTGATTATTCAAATACAGGGACATAGTTAAAAGTCACTTACAGGTAGATTATAACAGAAGGTTACATCTGTTAATGCTGTGGATACTGGAGTAATGTGGTTCCTACTCTGTTATTTACAGAAGATCTCACCAAGTTCACTTAAAGGCAGGTTAGGTGATTTTATTTTCCCGAAACATTTGTTAAATGCATTTTTGTTGTGCTGTTTGAAATTCCTTATAGCATTTCTTAAGTGGTCTAAATATGTTTATATAAAATATGTTTCTTCTGTGGAAGGTGCAGGACCATGAAATGTTCGTCCAATCATTTCATTCGGTCCGAATGAAATAATAGAGGGTCCTACTTGCCTGTTAAACTATGTATATGTTAACGTGTTGGAGGAGGCGTGGCTTTGGAGAGTGTTCTGAAGGGAGGGCGGGGTCTTTTAATGCTAGCTTGCTGTTGCTAACCACTCTGAAATTGCCTTCCCTACCTTTAATAACTATTTTAATAATAGTTAAAAGAAGTATGTTGATAAGGTATTTTTTACTAAATTAGAAGGATTTAAGATCAGAAGGTAATTTAATTGCCAGGCAGTGATAAAGAAGTCTTAGATCTCACTGAAGCATAATGACTGTACAGTGAGTTTAGTAACATATAGTTTTATAGGTTGCTGTTTAATAAAAAAAAAACATACTTTATATTGGGTTTGGAGAAGGTTTATTTATAAAAAAAACAAACAAAAATAAACCGCTTTAATGTCTTTTTAGTACAACACAATTTATGGTATGAAAAATACTGAAAATAAAATCCATGAAATGTACAGAAAGGTAAGAATCTGTTGCTATACAATGAGGTGGAAGGTTACTGTATCAAACACTGATCTCAGAACAGCTGAGAGGTCATTGTACAACAGTGCGATAGATAAACCATTTCAGATTGTCTTCTGAGCTCTACCGTGTTTATTTCACTCGGTCTGCTATTGCTTTGAGTGACAGTTATCATTTGAAATGGCTGAACCAGTTTCAGTCCACATTAGAAACAGCTCTAATTTCAAATTATCGAGTCACAGTATTTAAGACCATTGCTGATTTATAAAACCACCTATATAGCCTGCAAGTGACACAGTGTACCATTTGTAAGGTTTTTGTATTTTTGATTTTTCTTTACTTACATTTACTACAGATCACAGACAAGCAATCAACAAATTCCTAGGACAATACATTTGTGACGTGCTGGCAAAAAGAGTCTCATTGAGCACATTTTTAAAGGGGAGTTCTTGTTATTCCAACATTCGCCATTAAAAATCTTAAAAAAACGTCTAAAACACCACTTGTTGAGAAAAGAGATACGTTTTTAATGTATTATTAAACCAAAAGAAAAATCTGGGACAGTACATCTCTCAGAAAACGTACAAATAACGATAATTTGAGATATTTTACTGCTATTTGGAATTTTGGGATCGCTAGACGGGGGTTTAATGAACTCAAAAACCACAAATAAGACCAAAACGTACATTTTTCACTTGTTTTAGCTGTAGCTCGTAATTAGCTTGTGCTCATTTCAACTCATTTTGCCAGCAAGTGTCACATGTCTAATGCAGATCCCAACCACCATTTTTTTTTGTTTTTATGTTTCTGCTTGCTTTTTTCATGTGTATTGCTTCCTTTTATCATAATCATTAATAACACAAAGACACACATCAGTAGTTTTCATGTGCCATCATTGACATTGTTGCATACTGTTTTAGATACACTAGGCTACTTAAATGCAATGCTACTCACAATAACACATAAAAGGTTTACAAGACACTGTTTCATTTAGGTTTATCCACCTCAAAATATGATTCAAACCTTCTTAGAACAAATGCAGTTGCTACAAGCCTGGTGTTTAGAGACTAATAATGAGTTCACAATTACATTTTTAAGTTTATTGTCTTGGCAAACTTTTCTATCAATAATGAAACTTTTTTATTAAATTGGTGCATATACAGTAGTTGGTGTTTGATTACTTTCCAAGTGATTTTTGTGTCTTTACCATCACATTGTGTGTTTGTTTTAAGTTGAATGTAGGGTTGTTTTGTGTAAGCTCAAAACACATTTACTAGTTCAATTATTCAAAGTGTTCCTTTGGAAATTCAACAATTGTGTCATTACCTACAAGACACAGTTATCATGTTTTAATTTTGTGTTAATTGTTTCAGTTGTTTGTACCTGCGTTAGTGAAGAATGGGGTCTGCAAAATGACAAAAGCATACTTTAAAATATTACAATAAATAGGTTTTTCAAATTTTCAGGCATTTTCACACTTTCCAAACATTTCACATAACAGTGTCCATCCAGTACACATTCTTTAACATTATCAGAACATCTGAAAACCGTTTCCACTAGTTCTGGTCATTGTTATAGGATATAAATATGAATTTATTCGGTCTGGTTTGTTAAAAAAAATCAAGGCCAGTTTAAATGTTTACAGTTTTTTGTCTTAAATTTAGGGTGACCCGTACTAGTCCTCAATCCTCATCAGCACATTATCAGTGGCTTTGATCCATACCATGTTAACCAGTTGGTATGGATCAAACACACCAGTACCAACATATTACACTTCCTCAACCTTCCATACCTCAACCTCATCAACTCTCAAACCAAATCCAACTCCATGTCCAACATTCATGACCATCCCAGTCTATCTTTAACACATCTTCTCAATGAAGGCATCTTCATGTCTTTGATTGCAGTGTGAGGTCTCACCCATCATAGTCTCAGGGACCAACTTATAAGTCTAGACCTAATAAATGATACATAAAGATGTATGAGTTACAGCAGCATTTATAGAGCTACACAAACCATATTTTACCCAACCACAAAATCGTGCCGCAGAGAACAATTTCACAATAACTAGAGCGGAAACACACACAGTTGTCCTGTCTTGGCATGATATAGGAAGTGCAGTGCTTTGGCTATGTAGATAATATTAATTTCAAAGTACCATGACATTAATACTTAGCACATTCCACTCTTATATTTGTTATTCTTTGAGATCCAAATGACTCCATGAAGTCTCTCAGAAGATACCGGGTGAATCAAAAGTCATTTGTTAATGAGATGTCCACCCATCCAACGCAACTTGCACGCCAGCCAGCGCCTAAGGGGGCAGAAGTATTCATAGTGGAACTGCTGGAATTCGGGTGTCCTCCGGATGTCCCTAAGAAAGGCCAAGTCCAGCTCAGACTCTGTGAGCACAATAAGAAGAAGAAGGAGGGCAAACAGCAGAGCCAGGGTCACTAAGAAAAGACGTGCCAAACTGCAAATAAACTCGTTCACCCGCTCTTCTTCTGGGCTGCGTTGGGTTGACCGAGGCTTTCCAGGGCGAGAACCTTTCCCTTTGGCCTTAACGCCAAGTAGCCTTGCCTGGTCCGAAGCGCTCAGTTCTGTTCCTTGTTCCTCTTGGATGCTGCGGGGGCCATTGGTGTGCCGAGCCAGAGCCTGGTCTGAGGAGTGCTCGTTGGTCACCGGTGTGGGAAGCATGCTGCCAGAGGGACTGTAAGAGTCCTCTGAGAATTCAGCTGTTCCGTGTCCTCCCTCCGCTCCAGTGCAATGGGACTGTAGGAACGAGCTGCTATTGGAAACCGATCGCACTGGTGTTGAATGGCCGCTGTCACGCAGGGACTCCAAACCTGTGATAGAGTGAAATAAAGTGTTTCATTTTACCAGAATGTGAAATTTATTTCAAAGTCTAGTCCCATTTTAGCAGCAATAATATCTCCATAATATGGAAATGCTAGGTACACTACTTCCTGACGGTTTGCTGAGCTAAACATAATAAAAGGCCAGAAGGAATTAAAACTGATCTGAGCCAAATGGCTTAAACAAACTGAGCCCAGCTAACAATTTCAGGTTGTAAGAATATTTCCATAACGCTTTCATAATGTAAATGTTATTTTGAAAGTTTTGAAAGTTGAATGTTCAACCAGTTTTTTTAGACGTTGTATTAATGTTATTGCTTGGCTGTAAGAATGTTATTTAAACATTATTTAATTCTGTAATGTTTTTTAAACATTCCATTAACAAGTTAAGAATAGCGTTTTTGATATGTATGATATATAAAAACAATTCTACTAACAGTACTGCAAGAACTGTTTTGATAACTTTTAAAAGACATTCCCTGTTAGCTTGGTATGTACCTAATAAATGATGACAAACTGTATGTTAATATTTACTCAAAAGCAAATTACTTATCTGGCAGATACAAATTCATTTGGTAGATTTGCATTGAACAAAGCACAGTCATACTGTAAATCAAATTAACCAGAGGAGGAAGTAGGAAAATATATAGCTCCACTCACAACCCATAAAAGTCCCACACAATCTATGCTAGCAACAGTGACACCCCAGTCTCAAGGAACATCGGCACACACAGATACAGTCAAACAACAGTCAGATAACAGCCGGCTATGCTATTTCAAATGTCTAGGATCATTACCTGCAGTGTTTCTGGTCTGGACATTGAGTCTAGACGTCACTTCAGAGGACGTGGTAGAGCTGGGCAGAGGGGGTAAGAGAGGCAAAGCCCCTAATGCTTTCCCTAACAGCCGAGGTCCCAACGCCAGCACCCGCACCTTCACATCCCGGTAACAGTGGTTGATCATGCGCAGGTGAACATTTACCTTCGTCTTAATCCGTATCAGACACTTCACCATGATGTCAGAATATAGGCAAAAGTAACGTTCTCACTCCTGTGTTAGTGTCACCAACAGACCCCTGTCCTCACTCTACACTACTAAACATAACACAACATAACACCATGTGTGTGCACTGAAAATAAGAGTGTTTAAAAGAACACCCTAAAGCTTCTTGAGTCCCCGTAAGCCCAAAAGCTGAGCAGCCCTGCATACCCCATCCCTCTCAAACCCAGTTATGTGTCTGGGGGATGTAACAAAAGAACAAGCCATACATACATGGAGTGTCCCTGGTAAGCCCTCTATTTATAGATCGTATAATAATAGCCCTGTTAATAGCTATAGATGAACAAAAAAACGTTTGTTGCTCTTTATTATCTTTGTGAAAGTCCAGAAAAGTCTTTGAGTTCTGTTCTTTATTTGTTTTTCTTCATTATTTAACACCTAATATTTTAGTATTTTGTATCTGTGAACGTTTCTGCAAACTGTTTTATAACTTTAAACTTTTATTCTTTCGGAGCAGAAGGTCAACAGAATTATCTTTGTACTTTTATTCCAAGGTCTTTTCAGACTCGCACCCTCATGTCATGACAATGTGTTTATAGCGAGCTGACACTGAGTGTGGAAATTTATGTGCAAGGAGGGACAAGAATAATTGTGTGCGACCTTGAAAACATTTATTTTAAATGTCGTTTCTACTACAAAAGAAATGTAACACTAAAATCACAATATATAACACACGTCTGTGGTGGCCACACCTCCACGCACCCATACAGACCCAGAAACACAGACAAATTCGACCATAATGACGTGTCAGTGAAGTGACTTGAACAGGTGAGGTCTGGTCACATTGTGCTCAATGAGAGTAGCTCTCAGGTTACATACAGCAATAAAGAGATGGAGTGTGTAGGGTTTTCCAGTCACTGTCAAGAGCACTATTGTGTTTTTAAGCGCAGTCTGACACAACATTGTATATTACACAGGTTTTTTCTCTCTGTGTGCTAGCACTGCAGTTGAATGTGTAAAACAACACACCCTTGAGTTCTAGAGAATTATTAAAAAAATATAGTTTTGTAGACACTAAAAATGATGACAAAAATTGAACCTACTAACAGGTTAAGTGGCAATATCACGTGTGTAAAAAAACTGCCTTTTTACTTAAATTCCACTAAAATGTCAAAATGTTATGGATAGAAAACATTGGGCCACTAGAGGGTAGCATTTCAACGCTTAAAGGGATAGTTTACCCAAAAATTTGTTTTTCCATCATTTACTTACCTTCATGTCATTCCAAACCTATATGACTTGTTTTGTATCAGTGGTTTGTATATAAACAGGAAACATCAGTGGGTCTCACTGTTGTTTGGTTACCAACATACTTAAAATGTCTTCTTTTGTGTTCCTCAGAAACAACGAAAAAATCTCACAGGTTGGGAATGACATGAAGGTGAGTAAATAATGGAAGTTTCATTGTTGAGTGAACATTTCATGCTAGCATGTCAAGTACTAAAAGAAATAAGGAGTCGTAAGATAAAATGTATTTTAAGCTGTTTGTTTAGGTTTTTTGGGAAGCATTTTCTGAAACAAGGGAAACTCCAGGGCCAATATTGTAAATATTCTATTAATATTTAGTTTCTAACTAGTCCATTCCAGTTTTTTTATTTTGTTTGGTATCTTGTTTGAGAACAAACAGTTCATTATTAATAATTATCTGTATACATGCTGTACTCTGAAGTAGGTTATGTAGGTCTGTGTGTGTGTGTGT
>JAZGTK010020954.1:0-10798 GCA_036877625.1 Ambastaia sidthimunki
GAGTTTGTACTCAGATCTTCAGAGAGGAGTCTGGACTGCACCTGGGGAAGGTCTACAGCTTTGTACATCTGAGCATTCAGGAGTTTCTGGCTGCTTTATTCAAAATGTTCTCAAAACAAAAATCAGAACTTTTGTCCAGGTCAACTATGACTGATTTCCTAAAGCAACAAGTGGACAAGGCCTTACAGAGTAAGAACGGACACTGGGACCTTTTCCTCAGATTCCTTCTAGGTCTCACGCTGAAGTCTAATCAAACACTCTTACAAGACCTCATGACAGTAAAAAGCTCTTACAGCGGTCAGGAAACAGCTGCTTACATTAAAGAGAAGATCAGATTAAATTCCTCTCCAGAGAAATCCATCAACCTGTTTCACTGTCTGAATGAACTGAATGATAATTCTCTAGTTCAGGAAGTTCAAACATATGTAAGCAAAGCAGGTGTTGGGCATCTCTTTGGAGTCAGACTGTCTCCTGCTCAGTGGTCAGCTCTGATGTTTGTGTTGCTGAACTCAGAAGAGAAGCAGGATGAGTTTAACATGAGTAAATATGATTTATCAGAAGAATGTCTTCTGAGGCTGCTGCCAGTGGTCAAAACTTCTAGAAAAGCTGTGTGAGTATTTTACAGTTTGAAATACTTTTTGTTCTTTATTGTATAAGACAGTTCCAACAACCCAAGATTTTAGATTTTGACATTCTCTATTACCTGACACTCAATTCAGTTTAATGATGACTCTAATATTAGATTAGTAAATATTAGATAAATTTCACATGCTTTTTACTGGCAGTTGTGTTGGATCAAGACTGCAGGTTCATTTTGCAGAAAAGTTCATCTCTACTCTGTTGATCTTGATTCTTGCAGGAAATTGGAAACATAAGCTTGTATAAAAGTTTTTCTTTCATTTAGTTAAAGATTGTGTTAGACCTCTGATAGAGTATCTGTTGGTTTAATGCATATAATATAGAGTTGGGCTGAGCCTTGTTACCTTTCAAGGGAATTGAATGCTTCATTGTGGCGTTAAAGCTATGGGAACACTCCCAGTGCATGCACCATTGTTAAATCATGTGAAATAAAGCCTTTTTATAGACTATTGTAAGGTCAGGTAACATAGTAGTGTGCACCACAGTAACCTTCAGATTTAGTGGACCATGACATGGGTATCTCCCTTTTATCGCAATGGAAGCACATCTATCCTCCAAGCTGTGCAGAGCAACACCTAGCTTGGTTGACAAGAGGTTAGCAGTTACAGATCAGGCTGATGAGTTTCTCTATGGTGGCTCTGCAAGCATACTAGGCTGATCTACTAAATGATCTGGGTTTAGTTCCAGCTAGGAGGAGCAGAAGGTCAGTGTGGCTGCTCAGTTTGCCTCTTGTCCTCTTTATTTTGATGAAGTACTGCCTATGATAGTAACGCACTGAACAAAGGCTTGTTTTAGAACATGGCCTTCAGAGTATGAATCCCTTCCGGAGAGGTCAGACTTCCACTGCTGGTATGTCCTAGTACCCAAGAAGGGTCCATCCAGTTTAGATCAGCTTTTTCTGAACTGTACTTTGTGGACATACAGATTCAAAATATTACACTCAACTTATTGTCTCAGTCCAATTTGAGGATTGGTTTGTCACAATAGAACTAAACTACACATACTTTAATATTCAGATTCTGTCAGAAAGTAGGACGTTTCTCAAGTTTGCTTTCTCAGTCTTTTTGCCTTCCAGTCTAGCCTTACACCACACACCTTATGTTTACTCTAATAGTTTACTTATATAGAGACACCAACAACAAAAATTATAGAATTTGTATCAATAGATCTCGTCAATGAATTTTACAGCAAACATGCAAAAATGAATAAGAGGCAAAAATTTGATGTATTCACAGAAAACTTGACATATGTCATCAAAGAGTACATGCACAGTTTCATTACAGTGCCAGAGATAAGAAAAATTACGTTGTTGTTTATGACATTTGAAAACTTTGGTCTGAAACAAATGGACTGGTCTTTTAAGATTTTTTGAGACATGCTGAGTCAAATGTTATCCTGTTTTCCTTAGCCGTCCATTTTAGTGTAGACCATTATGAATTATGTCAACTGAATTTTAAAAACTGGTTTTATACTTATCATCGATTTCCACAAATATTTCCTTTTGTGCCATTAGTGATCTTGACCTTGTAATTGCTGCTTGCAGTTTATTTATATGTTGGGATTTTTGTAATTGGGCATAAATTTTACAGATTAAATGAAAACTTATTTAAAAACCTATTTCTCAGTGAGCTGCAGATGTAGCCTAAACTATAACCTAAATTCACATTATATATCAGTCAAATACTAATTACTCATCACATTAAGTTTTTAAGAATTGTTAAAAGTAAATTCTTCATTTTGTATATTCTCAGGATTTCTAGTTGTGATATTACAGAGAAAGGTTGTGCTGCTCTGGCTTCAGCACTGAGATCAAACCCCTCACACCTGAGAGAACTGAATCTGAACTATAATACACCAGGAGACTCAGGAGTGAAGCTGCTCTCTGCTGTATTGGAGGATTCACACTGTAAACTGGAGAAACTAGAGTGAGTGTTATTGTGATATCAAAACACAATCTCCTCATGTGTCAGCCCTTTCCTAATCAAACAATCTAATCAAACAGTTAATTCAGTGAAATGTTTTTAACTGGGCTATTTATGTGTATGTGTGTGTGTCTGAATGTTTGTATTATTTGTATGTTTTGTGGGTAAATTGATGAGAAATACATATGGAGACAAAGAGCATTGAGCTTCTGATCCTTCACAGAGGAGAAAACAGTGACTCCTTACAGCTCACAGGCACTGAGAAAACCTGACAAGTTTGGGGCTGGTTCCCCCTTGTAGTCAAAACTATAATAAAATATATGTATCGGATTGACAGTATTGACAGTATTTTTCTTGATAAGTATGGCTACACCTCTGGCCTTTGAATGAAAATTGGAGTGATATATCTGTCCTGCCCAACTCCCTCTAAGTCAAACTACTGTATGTAGATGGGTCTCTTGAAGAAATGCGATGTCTATATTGAGTTGCTTCAAATGTGCAAATACTTTTTTACGTTTCACTGGGTAAAGTGATTTAACATTCCAGCTTGTAAAGTTAACTGAACAACCATCTAACCCTTTGAAAGTATTGATGACAGTCATATTAAGGGGAAATATTTATAAATATGAGATTATAAAAGCCACATGACAGCAAATGAAAATTAACGTGGACATCTGAAAAACATGTGACAAAAAGTCTGGTAAGTAAACAAAACCGGTAAACCCCTCAAGCTCACAACTAAAGATTAACAATATTATTTATCAAGAGATATAAACAAGTAACAAAGGGAACAGTGCAGTAATATTAGGATCAATGGTACTGACATCAACATCAAGACTATTATGGTAGATATTATCCTGTCAAGGTTGTCCATGAAATGAATGACACATTCTTACCCCCATTGAGGAAACTAAAAAGAATACAAATAAACAGGCTGTTGCTGCGCTGGGGTACGGTTTAAATTGAAATAAAGTATAATCAAATAGAACTCAGTCTCTGGATAGTTTTCAAACCTCTGCAGGAAAAATGTTCTTCTTGACATACCTCATTGCTTCCTCTGCATCTGTAAATACCTTTTCTTCACTGCCATACAAAATGCGAACGATCTTCTATGCGAAATGCTTCTATGCGAACGGTCCACAAGCACATCTTTTCCGAGTTGTAGCGTTTCTCTTAACAACCTCAAAACCTTAATCCATATCTGTCTCAGCCACCCCCAGTATCCTGTTATTGCATCTTCTCATCCTTCCCTCCATGGCTACGCATTTTTCTCTTAGCACGGCCATCTCTGCTTTCAAATCAGTAACCACAGACTGTAAAGTTGTCACCTCATCAGACCTTCAACCTCTTTAATCGTAGTCTTCATGTGATCCATCTTGGAGTGAATCGCCGCAATATTATTTATTATTTCCTTTTTAACTTCTTGTATTTAGCTTTTAAGGGAACTAAACTCATTGGCAAGCGCATTTTTCAGTTCAGATTTGATCACTGCAGAGATGTCTGCTTTCAACGAGCAAAGAATCTCTGCTTTCAGGGTCGTGCGTCCATTTTCTCTGGGCTGTCCCGGGGCGATGGAATCGCTCAAGATCGGGTGACAGTAGAGCACAAAGACGAGGCGGCGCTGGAACTCCCTCTTCCCCTCGGCTACCAGACTTTTAAATGGGTAGCCATCGGACACAGACTTGTCTCCTTTGCTGTTATGCAATTTGCACATTTTATCATGTTTACTGCCATTATTTCATGCAAATTTTAATGTTTCTTTTACTGCTGCTACCCAACATACATATTGCTGCTATTGCACTGTTGTGTTGTTTTTGTATTGTTTTGTATTGTATTGTTAATATGTACATATGTTCATAGTCTAAAGGTTATTATACATTGCACACACTATACACTTAGACACTTAAGATTATTCATGTAAATATCATGTTAGTCACTGATACACTTATAACTTTACTGTTACTTGTTTGTTGTATGTATGTGGCATTCAGTGTGAACAGCAAAGATTTTCATTGCACAGGGAAACTTGGTTTCCTCACTGTGCATATGACAATAAACCCTTTGAATCCTTGAATATTAGCTATTTCCTTATTTCAGAACCAAATCAGAGCAATTTTTATATAATGTTTTATAATGACAGCAGCTTATTTATAAAAAAAAAAAACAGGAGTTCGGCGAGAGCGCGGGCCAGACACGTCTTACTCCATTGCCATACGATAGCGCCCCCTACATGCACAGTTTTATCACAGCACCACCTACTGGCCCACAGATAAGAGAAATGTAATTTTTATTTACAACTTTTAAAAACTTTGGACTAAAACTAATGGACTGGTCTTTGTAGATTCCTTGAGACATGCTGAGACAAATGGTATACTATTTTCTTGGGTTAGCTGTCTTAGCCATTGTGAATTTTATTGTGGTTTTACATATGATTTCCTATACTCATCATTATAAATGATATTAATATTAAGTATAAATGATATTAGTATAAATATTAAGTGTTTTTATTTTGAGACACTGCTAAACCACTTGTTTATTAACTAGAAAAGATACTAATTACATTGGGCACATCAGTCACACTGATTACACTCATCAAAACACTAATTACTCATCATATTATTTTAAGCTTTTAAGAATTGTGCTATAAAAATCTTAAAAGTAATTGTTCATTGTTTTGTATTTTCTCTGCAGAATTTCTAGTTGTGGTATTACAGAGGAAGGTTGTGCTGCTCTGGCTTCAGCTCTGAGATCAAACCCCTCACACCTGAGAGAACTGAATCTGAACTGTAATAAACCAGGAGACTCAGGAGTGAAGCTGCTCTCTGCTGTACTGGAGGATTCACACTGTAAACTGGAGAAACTAGAGTGAGTGTTATTGTGAACTCAAAACATGTAACTCGTGTCAGCCCGTCATCTGTGTCAGAATGTTATAATTGACTCAAACACACTTCTTACATTAGCACGTTCTGAACTCATACTGCTAATTCTATTCTGTGACAGAGTGAATGATGTTAAAATATTACTCAGTTTTATTGTTTTAAATGTAATTATTGTTTTTCTGATGGTCTTGTGCCATATTTGTGTGATTTCTGCACATTGAATTAAAGATTCAAATCAAGCAGTGTGAGAGTAAAGTAATGCTCACAACAGGAAATAGTTTTTTTCTCAGGTCACACAAAGACACCCATCCTAAAGTTTACACAGAAATCTCAGAGACCATTCATGTTCTTCACTCTCTGCAGGCTGTATAACTGCAGTATTGGAGAGGAAGGTTGTGCTGCTCTGGCTTCAGCTCTGAGATCAAACCCCTCACACCTGAGAGAACTGGATCTAAGCCGTAATAAACCAGGAGACTCAGGAGTGAAGCTGCTCTCTGCTGTACTGGAGGATCCACACTGTAAACTGGAGAAACTATGGTGTGTTTTCATATATTATTATTAATCTTTTTAACATGTAAATAGAAGAGTTCATATCTTTTTGGATTAATTAAGAAAATTGTTTTATTATTCTTATTAAACATGTTTAACTCATTACAGCTGCCATTACCAGAAACAGAATACGAGAATACATGATGCACACTTGAGATTCAACAACAAATCTGAATGTGATCTTAGTCCAAAAAACACATTTTGCACTGTGTGTGTTCAAGAGAGAGAAAGAATGAAAGACAAGTAGATTAAACTTGAAATGATGTTGAGATTATGATTCGGTTTCATAATTGTACATGTAATTGTGTCTTTATTCAGATAGTCTTGTGTCATGTATGTGTGGTTTTGCACATTGAATTTAAGATTCAAATGATCAAGCAGTAAGAGTAAAGTAATGCTCACAGATACATAACAGGAGGTTTATAATTTTTCTCAGGTCACACAAACACACTCATCCTAAAGTTTACACAGAAGATCAGAGATCATTTGTGTTCTTCACTCTCTGCAGGCTGGATGACTGCAGTATTGGAGAGGAAGGTTGTGCTGCTCTGGCTTCAGCTCTGAGATCAAACCCCTCACACCTGAGAGAACTGGATCTGATGTTTAATAATCCAGGAGACTCTGCAGTGAAGCTACTCTCTGATCTTCAGAGGGATCCAACATGTAAACTAGAGAAATTAAAGTATGACAAACGCTTTTATTTCTTTTACTGTATCTACAAGAAACTTTAATTTTGTGATAGTGAATTATGTCTGATCATTCTCTTTATTTTTTACAGTATTTGAAATGTCACGCACTGATGATGGAAAATTCAAGAGCTTCAGCTTGTAAACCCAACAACTGCTGAGTCTCCTGAACAACATCAGCTGGACAAACACAGGATACAGCCCTTTCTTTACTAGATGAGAGATTTCAGACCCTGGGGGAGGTAAATGGCAAATTTTGAGTGCTCCTGAACTTTCCCAGCATGTCCAAAGAAGAGTTGCCAGAGCACTACCAAACCCTGAGCACAGCTTTAAGCCATGATGGACAGCCAGATATTGATGGCAGGGACTTTGCTTCAGAACTGCAGAACTTTCCACATCTGCCATCAAAAACATGACAAACATAGAGCTCCTGACTTTCCTGCACAAGAAGTTTAAGAAGAAGCTGACGGAAATTTACATCAATATGTGGATCACTCTGAGAATTTCTGCTACTCTACCTGTTACAGTCTCTGCTGCTGAAAGGAGCTTCTTTAAGCTCAAACTGATTAAAAACTATCTGAGATCAACAATGGCTCAAGAACATGTCAGTGGACTTTCAGTCATAAGTATAAATCACGTTGTCTCACAACAGCTCACTTATGATGACATCATAGATAACTTTGCTGCAAGAAAGGCAAGGCGAGTAAGGCTGTAGAACATTTGCTACATCTTATTGCACTCAAGTTTGCGTATAGTTGTTTATTTTTGGTGTAATATAATCTCTGTAATATAGTTTTTTTCTGCAATAATCATCTTTATGTTGTATTTATAATTTGTTTTATGTGTGTGTGGGGGGTGCGTGTTTCCAAAATAAATATGAAAAACAAGACAAATTGTGCAGTTTCTGTGTGAATGTTTGAACACAAATATTATTGGTGGAATGCCAAGGAGCACCAGGTAAAATCTTGCCTAGGGCAGCAAATTGGCTAGGGCCGGCCCTGGGCTAAGTGACTTATAACAATTTTCAATTAATTTGTTCTCCTAATTAATTAAAATGGTAATGCAGTAATTGTGGTAATTTAGGAATTTGAATTTATAAAGGAATCCTTTATAAAATAAACATTTAAAGATTGCATATAGATTGAAGTTTCTTTGTTTGTATAATGTTTTCTGTGCCAGACGTTTGATTTTCAGTTTACAGCATTGTGTTAACAAGACCAAAGCTTGTGGGTTTGATTCTCAGGAAACACACATAGTGATCAAATATAAACCTTGAGTTGTAAGTGGCATTTGGACAGTTACAATTACATCTATGCAGGAAGAAACTGTTATAAAGTGTGATGTGTGTATCATGATGCTGTCTGGTCTGCTGTGTCTCAGGTTGTTTATGTCTGAGAAGAGAGTGACCTGGATGGTGTTTGTCTCTGATGAAGCTCTGTGCTTTTTCCTGCAGTGTGTGTATAGATCAGGGCTTTTCAAACTTTTTGATGCCAAGTACCCCCAAATATGATCAACCTTTTGTGACGGACCCTCTTCCCAAAATATATCCATTTATATATTTTATGTATAAAAAACATGTAACTGTGTTAAGTAACTAGTGTGACATTATAAAGACAGAATATTGTTTCCAAACCTTGCATTCTTTCCTTGTTCTTCCAAATTCCTTTTGCCTCTCTTACCTGGACCATTTGTTTGTTTGAAAGATAGGTTAGATTTGATGACACATATGGGCCCAGAAACTTGTGTCTGTCAGCTCTCTCAACCTCAGCCCTGGTCTTATGCTATTAGACTTAATACTATAATCCAGGAAAACCATCCTTACATATGTTCTACTACAATCCAGGTGTTGCTGCTTTGTGTGGGTTAACCTGTTGCAGAGCTTTTAGTGTCTGAGTGAAGACTGTTTAGTTATATTTTTTTTCAAATGACGTAACATCCTTCTCTCAGAAAATGGATGAGAAAAGGCTCTCAGTGTGTATGAATTACAATACATCTATCCTGCAGAAGATGGCGACGCTTACAAAACAACGCGAATTGTTATTAGTGGGAAAACGGCGTCATCTATGGGAAGAATGTGTTTTGCTCAGCAGCCTATTGGATCTCACCCCCAACCTGCTCGTGCAAATTAAATCTTAATGTTTTTCTCAGGTGTGTTTTAATTGTTTTTCTCTTTAGAAAAAACACTGTGGTTGTTCGATGTCACGAAACCAAATGATGAACTTATTTTATATACACAGTGTTATCAGTATGTCTATCTACAAATGAACATCACATGCGATAAACTAAATATTATTTATTTATTTGTTATTTATTTTTTTGTTTATTTTAAACAATGGTGTGTCTTTCAGGGCTAGATCAGTGTAAACAGAAGTTTCTAGATGTGGCCAGACAGACAGAAACTTGTTTCTTTAGAAGAAGCTGTAGCTGTGTGTACAGAAAGCAGCACAGGTGGAAGATGAGATGAAGCTTTATGCCATGGTTAGACTGTATCGACTGAAAGCTATTCTGTCCTTTAAGCTGTACCATATCTTGAGATGATGTCTGAAAGTGAGAATGGGACATTGCATTTGAATCAAGTCTAGGGTGAGGGAATTAAAGATGATGTCTGGTTCCCAATAAGAGTCCATTTACACCTGGTATTAAGATGTGTTTTGATCGATCAGATCACAAGTGGAAGAGAGAGAGACATTTCCATTCACACCTGTTGTTTTAATCCACCCCTTTTGTCAATGGGCGAGTCCTTCTGTCTGCATCAAAACACGAGCGGGAGGATTCAGGTTGATTCACGCTGATGTGACGTCAGAGTTCTGCTGCCTGTGTTGTAGTTTTGTACATGTATTTGTAGGAGCTTTTCAGAGAATAGGCGTAAACAATAAGCAAAGATAAAGATGTTCAAAGACGACTTGTATTGTTTGATGGAATGTGATGACCTGCATACCTGCGCTGGTTTTGTTAATTCTCGTGTTTCAGTGGGGCGGGGCTGCAGTCCGAGTGCGGATGGAGGACACCTCCATCAGAGTCTTTCCACATTATAAAAGCCTCCCAGCTTAACCCTGGGATGAGTTTCTTTCTCCTGCGCATCTTTTTTGTCATTTGACCCGGGTTATGACATGGGACAATACATAATATGAAATAAAGACTAGTATGAAATAAGTAAACTAGTACAAAAAGTGAAAGTGAGGAAAAACAGGTAAGGAAAGAACTAAAGAAAATAGGGACATGGACATTGATTGTAATGTCAGAGGACCAATTAAGAAACAGAAGAAATGTAAAGATTAGAAGTAGAATAAGTTAGAAAATAAGAAACAAAAATATTTAGAAGTTAAATAAATGCCAGGAATTTGATGAATAAGGATATTCTGTGAAAAAAAAAATTGTGATTCATATGGGCTTGGTTCAATCCTAGATTTGACATTGAGCCTTAGCTAGTTTGTTGTTTTGGGTTCCATGGTGTAATGGTTAGCCCTCAAATTTCAGTGGGACCTTTAATTCTCAAAGGTGGTTTTAGCCTGACCACTCGTTGTAGTTTAACGTTGACTATGTATTCATCTATCTATATATTTTATGAATGAAGAAATTTTAAGTAAGCATATTAAGTAATTGGTAAATGTAACAAAGACAGCATATTCATTTTGTCAAACTACAAAAGCTACATAAGAACTACACAAAATCACACAAGAGTGGTTTATTGCACTAGTTTACACTGTAAGTGTATTAATATAACATTAATGTTAAGTAAACAGGCACCAGTGGATATAAAATGGTCAGTGATGACCACAGAATTATTGCAGCATAAGAAATAAGGGCCTGTGATTCAATCAGTCTGTGTTTATACACTCACCTAAAGGATTATTAGGAACACCTGTTCAATTTCTCATTAATGCAATTATCTAATCAACCAATCACATGGCAGTTGCTTCAATGCATTTAGGGGTGTGGTCCTGGTCAAGACAATCTCCTGAACTCCAAACTGAATGTCGGAATGGGAAAGAAAGGTTATTTAAGCAATTTTGAGCGTGACATGGTTGTTGGTGCCAGACGGGCCGGTCTGAGTATTTCACAATCTGCTCAGTTACTGGGATTTTCACGCGTAACCATTTCTAGGGTTTACAAAGAATGGTGT
>JAZGTK010020955.1:0-10798 GCA_036877625.1 Ambastaia sidthimunki
AAAAATGTGCTCCACAAACATTTCTTCAAAAGACATGATTATTGGCATGTTGTTTTGAGAAAATATTTCCTGTCTAAATGGAAGTTATAAATAAAAACACATGTAGATTAATAGACTTTGTCTGGGAAGCAAGCGCATTTTGGAGACTAAAGACAAAACCAAATGGATAATTTTCCACATATGAGTCTAGTCATGTGGTTTCTGTCCCCGTCCAAGCAGGAAATGTTTGGAGGCCGAACAAAAGAATCACATGACGTTTCAGGCCCTTGGCCGCGGTCGATACCAACAGGTATTAATTTAAAAAGGAAATAACAACAGAATCGAGGCAGATGTTAAAGCTGTTTTGGAAAGCTCTGATGGTTCCACATGGAACACCATAAAAAGAATAAACCGGGGTTGTGAATAATAAGTCTGTAGTCCAGGATGTCATTAAACATTAGCGTGTAAAAATAGTGAATACTGTTTTTTTGAAAGCAACTTTATTGTGGCTATAACAGGTCTTCCTTAGCTTTGAAACTGATTTATGATGTTATCTGTGTTGAACAAGCCAAATCGGCCACAGTGAACTGTGTAATGTATGTTTAAAGATGATGTCTTGCCTTTCTGATAACCTTTTACTGCCATTTTTTTTTGCTCTTTCTTTTTCTTACCAACTAAACTTCTCTTTCAACTCAACAGGTCACCTGGTTTAGTTGATTGTTATCATGGAATTAAGAGTTTACTCTTATTTGCGAAATCAAACAAAACGTTATAGGGTCACTAGGCAAAACTTCATTTCACAATTGTCTAACAATTAAACCTAAAATAAGGTTGGGATAAATTAGGATAAATAATAAGTTTATGTATTGATCTGTTTGTTTGCAGCTGAAATCTTCTGATTATTTGGATACACAAAAACGGGGAACCATGTTAAGAAGCTGGATTACCTCAGTTCTCTTACTGTCTGCCACCTCTGAGGTATCGTGTTTGCTTGTTATATTTGTCTTAATGTTATGTGAAAGTATTGAATTTCATTATATTAGGAGAATATATTTGTTTAATAACAATTGTAAAACTGTAAAATTGTAATTGTATTAAGTACAATTTGCATAATGATAATATTCATGAGAAGTTGTCATGAGAGGTCATTACACACATCAAATCACAGTTATTTGCAGTTACTGTATACGTACAGTTATTCACTGTTACTGCAATCTTTACAATGCTGTAAAGATGAAAAATAATATTCACAGCGTATTTTCCCCACTCAAATGTACTGTAGCTCCTGTCAGCTTGTGAAATATAATTTTCTAACAACAAAATGAATCAGTCAAAATGAGTATTTTTTCAATAGGCTTACAACAATTGTTACACAACGTGTTTTAATCTGAAATGATAGCAATGCAGAAACTCTCTGCCCAGTGTTGTTCCACACACACATCAATGTGTTGCCAGACTGAGACCATGTGTTTTGACTTATAATGCTTTTCAAGTATAGTATTTTTTGAAGAATGTGCACTCTTACATAGGAGTTAGTTATACATGTGACACGTGTAGCACATCAGCTACACAGTTCAAGTGTTCTTGTAGCTTAACTGCATAATTTAAGAAGTGGACGTACTGATAAAATGAACAGCTAAAGTCAATTTAGATAAAGCAGCTGCTAAAAGAGTTAAAGGTTTGCCCTTGATAAACCAGTGCAAGTTAATCCATATTAGGTTTGTTTCATGTTTTTATATGTACACATTTGGCAGACACTTTTATCCAAAGCAACATACAGTACATTATTCGAGTTATACATTTTGATCAGTGTGTGTGCTCCCTGGGAATCGAACCCACAACCTTTGCGCTCATTACTGATGATGTTCTCTTTTCGTCTTGCTTTTGTTCAGTTTGTGATGGTCGTCTCAGAGCAGAACGGCACTGGAGGTACAGCACAAAAAAAACAGAGTGACATGGATTTCACCCGCCACAATATACTGACTGCCCAGTTCGAATGTTACCAAAAGATCATGAAAGACACCAATCACAGCAAAACAGGTGAGAGCTTATTATTTCTGCTCTGCTTCTTGGTTATGATATATGATCATAAACCGTCATCAGATCTTTCTCAAGCCAAGATTAAAAGTTTGTATTGAAAACATTCTTGTTCTTGTTTTTATGGTTACATTTTTGAGGCTTTAGTTGTTGTTTTAGTTTGAGTCCTGAGAGTTACAGAATTCCTCACCGAGGGGCAGTTTATATTCATCACGACTCTAAAGAGCATTAGGGGACACAGGGCCGAAACCGCAGGCGAGGGTGTCGTCACCTCATCCTCCGGCTTACGGGAAAACTCTTACGTGTGCAAGCAGCTGATTATTGAATGGAAATATTCTGCAGGGTGTGTCCTACAGCGTTCTTCATCTCAAAGAGCTTCAGCAGTCTGGCCATTGATTTAGTACTTATGGCTCAAGTCTCGGTCGGTCCAGGGTTGCAAACAGATCTCAAAGCAGTTACAACGCTTGGTCAATTCTTTGTGTTGCTTAACAATAATGGTAAAGACTGTAAATTGATCCATGAATGAACATTAATTTCCCCATCGTGCAGAACAAGATCTGTTTGTCAAGGAACCAGGCTGTTAATTTTAATAAAAATGAATTCAAGAATTCACAGCAAACACTATGATGATGAATGATACTGTACCTAAACCTGTAATTAGATTGACTTTGGCATGTTGGAAAAAGACAACAGTGTTGTCTGAGACCATAAACTGAGACCCAGATTAAGACTTAATGGTCTTAGACAGAAACCCAACTGAAACAGAATAATGAGACCCAGAACTGGACTAAGACCACAATAATGGCAACATTAAAACTCAATCAGTTCTACTGTACAATACTGGGTTTGCAATAACTGTAAATAACTCTTTTGCAGATGGGTCTGGGTGTAAAAGCACCTGGGATGGATGGCTGTGTTGGGACGATTTGGATGCAGGCGTTACATCAGCCCAGCACTGTCCAGACTATTTTGACAACTTTGACACCTCAGGTGAGTCCCAAGACTTTAAATGAAATAAATGTTCATATGCATAAGAAATTATCATTACAACCCTGACTGATATTTATAACTGATGAGCAAATTGTGTTTTATCAGAAATGGCAACAAAGATTTGCACAGATTCCGGCCGATGGTTCGTTCATCCACAGAGTAACAGAACATGGACAAATTACACAGGCTGTACAAACATGTCTAATGATCACAAGAGGGTGAGGATTTAAAATCATACAGTGATCCATGATCTCTTCATAATTCATACACTTCATAATTCATTACACTTATTTTTTTCCTTATTTTTTCAGAGCGCCTTTAATCTTTACTACTTGGTTTTGATTGGTCATGGATTGTCTCTGATATCTTTGTTTATTTCTCTGGGGATTTTTTTCTACTTTAAGTAAGTGATGTGAAAATATATATAAATTATATATGATTTCACACTATATGGTGTATCGTCTAACATAAATGACGGTTTTCTCACTCAGGAGTTTAAGTTGCCAAAGGATAACTCTACATAAAAATCTCTTCTTCTCCTTTGTGCTGAACTCTGTGATAACTATCGTCTTTTTCACATGTGTGGCCAACAACCAAGAAGTAACACAAGCCAACCCAGTGAGTATAGAAAACATGATTCTGATGTTGAGAATGAGGACATTTAGTCTCTGTGTATTAACTTAAATTTCAACCGATGTTAAACCAGAGAAATGTCAGGTTATGTAAGTTGTCTTGCTGCTTTGTCATGGCATATTCCACTGATTAAATGCACCACCCTTTACTTTAAATTCTTCCTCCATGAAACATTATTCCCAACCAATTTTACTTCTTTAATGTGGCATTTGTTAGCATAATCCATGAAAACAAATGTGAGGTGGGGCTTGATTCCATCTGTTGGGAATTGATTGGATCAGAGAAATGGGAGTTCCTTTCTATTGGAGGGGAGGGAATCAGTGAGCAGCAGCCAAAAAGTTGTTTTGGAGGCGGAGCCAGTTATTAGGCTAAATTTCGATGAAAGTTTCTGAAGACAAACAAACATATTTTCATTGGAAAAACATGCTCCATACACAACAAGTTACACGGTCTGCTGAAAATAAATAGGGTTTTAATTTTACATCAACTTGTGTTTACTCTCAGGTCAGCTGTAAAGTGTCTGTGTTTGTCCATCATTATCTCCTGGGTTGTAACTATTTCTGGATGTTGTGTGAGGGGATTTATCTGCACACGCTCATTGTTGTGGCCGTCTTCGCTGAAAAACAGCACCTCATGTGGTATTATCTTTTAGGATGGGGTATGTTAATGCATCTGAAAGTCAAGCTGCTATATGTTTAATCTATGTTATGTTTTACATACATTAACAACTTTTTAAATGTTTTTCAGGCTTCCCATTAATACCTGCGTTTATTCATGCAATCGCCAGAAGTTATTATTACAATGACAAGTGAGTTACTTTAACCACACACACACACACACACACACACACCATCAGAAATAGTCCCTGGTGTTGTCTGACTGTCAGAATATTCTTTAAAACTCACCTTTTGTTTTAACATTCCCCTAAAAGAATGAATACTACAGTAGAAACTGATCATACTAGTTACAACATAAAGCTAAGAAATGTTTTTGGTAAACGATCTTTTTTTAAATGTTTTGTCCACAGCTGCTGGATAAGCTCAAACACGTCTCTGCTGTACATCATTCATGGGCCCATTTGTGCAGCACTGCTGGTAAGTCTGTTCTGTGTTTGGGGCTCTTTTTAACTTTCTCTTTGTTTCTATATCTCACACTTTATCTCTCTTTTCTTTCTTCTTCCCTCTGCGATTTGTGTGTGTTCTCATTCCCAACAATCAAGTAATCCTGCAATCAGCCTTTTTAATCACAGTATTGTGTTTCTCTTTGTTGTGTGAGTGAGGGTCAGATCAGATCAGAAGCCATTAGTTACGCATTCTTTAAAATACTGATCACAGAACATGTACTCCAGCACAACAGACTGAACTGGGACTGGTTTCTGCTTAAGAGCGTCTGCCTGGTTAAAGGTGGAAAGGATGCAGATTTTGTGTCTTTATAAACAGATACAATTTTCAATACTGTAAACACAGTACAGTAAACATACATCATGGAATTATTAAAATCAGTTCAAAATGGTGCTGGACTATTCCATAGGGGTTTTCAACTTGGGGACCCCCAGAAACTTCTACATATTTTTTTATATATAAAAATATATACAGTACATGGATGTATTTTAGGAAAGGGGTCTTCACAAAAGAGTCACCTGGGGGTCCTTGGCATGATACATTTTGAAACGCTCTGCTATAGGAGATTATAGGGTAAGAGTGAAGTGAAAGTGATGTATTTGTACAATACGGATGTATATGAAATTCATACTTGAAATGTGACCTTTGCATTTAACCTATACAGTGAGTATTAAACACACACACAGTGTTTCATATGGATTTCTCTGTTTAATGGTGTTCTTTCTCTGTTTGTGTCCTCAGGTTAATCTCTTCTTTCTGTTAAACATCGTGAGAGTGTTGATCACCAAGCTGAAGGTGACCCACCAGGCAGAATCCAGTCTGTACATGAGGGCCGTCAGGGCCACCCTCATCCTGGTACCTCTGCTGGGCATTCAGTATTTACTGCTGCCTTACAAACCCGATGGACGGCTCGCCTCAGAGATATTTATGCACACAATGAACATACTGATGCATTATCAGGTTAGTGTTGTTAAACTGATTGGTCTTAAGATCAATTTTATAGATAAACTTGGAAACATAACTATAATTTTTATATAACTTTTAATACATTGTATATTATATACAGCATAACTTAAGCATAATGAAGCTTAATGAAATTATCTGTTTGTTTACAACAGGGCCTTTTGGTTGCCACAATATTTTGTTTTTTTAATAGCGAGGTAAGCAATACTCTGAGTGCTTTTTCAGTTTAATCACGATAAAATTTGGTATAAGTCAGATTTACAGAGTAGAATTATACTTCATATTTGTCTAATTCACACTTGATTTGTAGGTACAAGGTGTGTTAAGAAGACACTGGAACCAGTACAGGATCCAGTTTGGGAGCACATTTGCAAACACGGAGGCCTTGCGTTCTGCGTCCTACACTGCCTCCTCCATGACTGAAGTCCATCGATGCTACAGCATCGACAGCCACATGGATACACTGAACGGAAAGAGCTTTCACAGTCTGGAGACCACCATACTCAGATCAGACAACCTGTACATGTGAGAGACCTGGATTCCTCAAGCAGCCTCAGGCAGAAGACCACTGACAAATCTATTACATGAGAAGTTCTACAGAAGAACATCTACTTTGGACTAAAGACATCAAGAAGCCTTACCCTGGCATTAAAGAACTCTACTTTATGGATGGGATTACCAGCTTGTGTTTTTAATCTGAGAAAACAACTGTTATTTTATATTTTATATGGAATGTTGAAGTCTTGTGTGCAGTGGAACTCCATGGAGAACATCTTGTGTTGTCTGGCTTTCTGAAAACTGTTGAAATGAATCTGGAGTGGGATGTTCTGAAGGTAAAAATTGGAACAAAGATCTCAAGAGTTCAGATGAAACTTTGTTCTTCATGACACTCAAATGGATTTTGTGCTTTAAAAGTGAAAGTTGAGATTCTATGTGTTGTCCTGCATTGGCTATAACAGGTTTTACATGCTGTAGTTCAGACAAAGAGCTTCTGGCTTGAGAGATGAACAATGGCAGCACGGCAAACTCAGAATCTATGAATGTATGGATTGTACTCATTTAGAGAACCCGTTATCAAACTATGGATGACATGTTGTGGTTCCAGAAGATAGTGATGACATTGTCCTGCAGGTTTATTTTATTATTTGTTATCAGATTAAGTGAAAAATTAAACTTAATGCAGGTCAGTATTGACAGTATATGTAATATGTTTGATTGTCTCTTAGCAAGACTGAGTTTTATTTGTGTGTATACAGTACCAATCAAAACTTTGGAAATACTAAATTTTTATTAATATCCTTTTTCACATTTCAGAATAATAGTAAACTCATCAAAACTATGAAATAACACAAATGTAACTTTGGGAATTCTGTTTGGGAATCATCCTAAGAAGCTTTTTAAAGAGTTTTTAAAGAGTTCATTATTTGGTTCAAATAATCCATTAAAAAAATTAATAATAATTGGAAACTTTACAGTCAACCGTTTTCAAACTTTTAACTGGTACTGTATATCATATAATGTATATATATATTGATTAAACAGAATACAGTCAACATACATTTTCCTGCTGAAAAGAAAAGTTTTGTATTTTGGAAGACAAAATATAAAATCAGCTTTTTTGGAAACAACCTTGGTCAGTCAGACTCACCAGAAAGACTGTCCTGGTCAACCATCTTAACCAACTTGGTAGACCAAAACTATCCAGGATAAACCAGGGTGGTCTTCTTTATAAGAAACTCAATATTTTAATCTCTTAAATGTCTAATTTATCTGTAGTTTATGCATTCATTTTGGTGGTCTACACGTAAGCACATGGGTTTAGAACAGGAGTGTCCAAACTCGGTCCTGGAAGGCCACTGTCCTGCAGAGTCCTGCAGTAGCTCTAACTTGCCTCAGCACACCTGCCTGAAAGTTTCTGTAGTCTGTAGGACTTTGACTGGCCCTTCAGTGGCCCTCCTGGAGCAGGATTGGACAGCCCTGCTTTAGAACTTTTGGGAACACATATTGGGCCTCATTCAACAGTGTCTCTATGTCTGGAACATACAGATGCACTTTGTCGCTTTTCACAGATGTTGGTGTGCACATGCTGGATAAAGAAACATTCATATTTTGGGATGTAAATACATTTCTGCTTCTAAGTGTGTTATAGATATTTGCATTGTTGTATATTAAATATATTTATAAATCTTTTCATGTGTATACTGGAATGAAGGAATCATTTGGTAGGACATCTTCAAATGTAGGACATTCCTGTCAGACATAAAAAATGTCCATGTACTTCCAGATTGGTTGTTTGGATACTAGTGTTTTGCATTATACGTGTTACAAACTGATGTGATGATTATTGTCATAATGGCAACTGGAACAGTTGTGATGTATCACCATTCAGTTCTGTAAATCTTATTTTTATTTTATTGTAACCTGTGTTGTGTCACTGTAGGTGTAAACTGGTGGAAGTATAAGCACTTGAAAGGTAAATACATTTTTTAAACGTTAGTGTTGTGTTTCTTCAGTTGTTGAAACTACACTAGTGGTCAAACGTTTGGAGACACTTGACTGAAATGAGTGACAGTGATGTATTTGTCAGGTACAGTAAAGTTTTGAATTATATAAGGATGAGTAAATGATTTAAGAATTTTCATTTTGAGTCAACTGTCCCTTTAAGAGACTATTTATAGCATTGAAAGCGTCAAAATCTCTTAATAGAAATGAATAAATGCATAAAATATTCCTACAGTCATGACAAAGATATTAGAGTAACAAAGATGGCCGCGTTCCAGGTATTACAGGACTGAGCGCATTTCCTATTGGAAAACTGCTGGTTTTTAAATATATAATGGCAGCAGATTACTAAAGATACGGTTGGAGGTCACTTCACAAAGACACTGTCCAACAGGATGTGTCACTTCCTGACTAATACACACATATTAGAATACATACACACACAGTGCAAAACATGAAGTAAACAGTCACAGCTGACATGTGTGGCTGGCTATGGGAAGAGCACAGGAAGTAGTTTCAGATTCAGTGCTGGCACACATGTGGTAACACTGTGTCTCGCTGCTCTGTGGATGTTCTGTAAATATTGCAGTTAATCTAATCAGAGTTTGCTGCAATCTGCACATCTGAGTCCCTGATTGTTTTGCATTGCTTCCAAATGTGAAATAGACCTTCATTGTCATCAGCTGTCTTCTCAATAGATGAATTACATGCACAAAAACCTCAGAAATTAACAAGCGTGATGGGCCTCAATTCTTATAACCGAGGAAAATTACATTAAATACAGCTTTCGCACACTTAAATTAACTATTAAAGGCAATGATGGTCTTTACAATTACAATTGAAAAGGGTTGTTTTTGTATCCCCACTTAGTATCCATTAGCATCTGTGGGGTGATACAGTACTACAGTACAGAACCATGTGTGCTTTTTGCCTTCTGTAAAAGGTGATTCAGAATCACCTGCAGCACACAAATAGTGTTTCTGTAGCTGAATTGGTAGAGTATTGTGTTAGCAGTGTAAAGGTCATGGGTTTGATTCCTAGGAAACACACACACACTGATCAAATGTATAACTTGAACACACTACAAGTCGCTTTGGATAAAAGCATATGCTAAATGCATAAATGTAACATCATGAAATACTGCTCCTCACCTGAAGCTACAATAACACACAACTGATTTAACAATGTAGTCTATACATAAAAGACATTCTAAAAAAAGAAGCAAAAAAAATTTAAGATGAGTAATTTATATGGAAATAAAAGAGTTATAAAGTAAAAGTTAAAATTAGTTTGTTAAAAGAATAATAAACATCAACATTGTTCTTGAGTAGCTCAGTTGGTAAAGCAATGCAAAAGGTTGTGGATTTGAACCCAATATTTCACATCTAGTGAAATACTGTATACCTTCAACGTACTGTACGTTGTTTAAGCATTTGCCAAATATGTAAATGTAACTCTTGGGGTCTAAAGGAGCCTGAAGCAGAAAGACACCATTTTGCAATCATCAAAATTACATCATGACCAAAATACTTGAAAATCCTTTGGTCAGAAAGCAGTGGTGTATTCACCATCCGCACACAGAGGCAAACAGTCATTCCGTTCTTTAATCATCTTTTGGCAGAGTACCACATAACTTCCCTTTGCTATAATTATAATGCGTGAACTTTTGCACCCGTCTGACATTCGCACAAGTCTGTGGCTCTTGAGAAACACCTTTTCTCACTAGGCCAACAGTCATGAGTTTATCACCAGACACTGCAGGCGTAGAAATCAAACTTCTTGGCCTTTCTTATCAGCTGATTGCCGTTCTGTGAACTTTGTTGGAACGTGTGAGATACTGCGGGAAAGTCCTGCACAGCTTCCCTGTGGATTTTTTATAGGTTTGATTTTTTATGAGAATATATAAGTTTGTGCGCTTTGAATTGTGGGACATTGATTAACACATTCAGTGCAAAGCTCCTGAACTTTCCTGTGGTTTGTGTTTGTTTAGTTGATGATGTTGTAGCTTTTGTTTATCGAGTCCCTCTGAATAGGATTTATTGCTTTATAACACTGTTCTCATTCTGAATCTCATCCAATCATCACGATCCAAATACCAGATGATTCCATGCTAAAGCTACAAACAAAGATTGTCATAACAAATCACTACAGTCCCTGGTTGCCTAATCACATTTGCTTTCTTTAATATGAGAAAAGCCCTTTGTTCCATTTCACTGGAATTCGACAGCCTTCAACTGTTTTCAAATGTTTCCATGCAGGTATTATAATATTATTTTTTGGCACATTTATAATTATAATATTTATATTTATAATTTATAATATTACACTCCAGCATTATATTAGCAATAAAATGTTCTATAAATATATATAAATATATTTACTATAAAAAAGTGTGACAAGTTGCCCCAGGCCCCCCGGACCCCCCAAAGAGCTTCATTTATACAAAGACTAAAACAATGACATATTTTAAACCCTTTATGATGTTAATCGAATGAAATATTAATGTTTGATTTTGTAATTGGAAATATGCAAAAAGGGCCCAATAACGGGTTATAATAAAGGGTTATAAGATG
>JAZGTK010020956.1:0-10797 GCA_036877625.1 Ambastaia sidthimunki
TGTATTATATTAAAATATGCATAAATATGCTAATTCAAATGTTAGGTTTTTAGCTTAGTTATGTGCTGTCTCATTAAGTTTTCTGAAGCTATACAATAACATGGCTTGAAGTCAATTCTCTTCTAAAATTTAGATGACAACAAAAAGACAAGAGCCATGAGTTAAAGTTTGCCATCAGATTGAAAAGTATAAGATTTGTAAGTGCTATCAAGTGATGCTAAAAACATTGATGCAATTTTGAAACCAAAAGCTTCACATAATGATCAGATCTTATTGTTTTGCTGCTCACAAGTGAGAGTAGCTCATGAAGTGCAAAAGTCAGATCTCTGGGGGGCCTTTCAGATACTCCCAGACACCATACAGACTGTTTGTCAAAGACTTTAGCTTATGGTCAATAGACTCAACACTCAAAGCCCCTCTTTTTAATGAAGAAGCTGTCATACATCTACTAAAATACTGTCCAAAAAACGACTTTCGTTCAGTGACATTCAAGTCAGCTTGCAGTGAATTTAAAGGAACACGGCCTCGATGGTATGTTTGTGTAGCTTGGGAAACTCATGTTTACAATATTTCTATCAGCCTCGTTTTATCATTTCGACAAATAATGAGATGCAAAAGAGAATGATTCATCACTGAATACCTCTAAACATGACTGCATGTCTACCATCTGCATCTCATCCTGTGCTAGACTGTCATCAGATATAGAAGTGTGACTTCAAATGTTCCGTTCCAACACAGAGGCTGCTGAAGGCACTCTCCTGCTTTCCTTAGGAAGACGAACATCTTGCAGTTCTGAGAGGAAGAACACAAGCCGCGCCGGCAGGTTAATGAGACGTGGAGTATATGAACATGGGATCACACAGAGTTTTAGCTGACAGCGGCAGCAGACGTCGAGATGCTCCTATCAACAGAGGTAGCTCTGTAATTAAACCAGCGCTCTCTTCAAAATGAGAGCTGCATGGCACGCCGCGTAATTATACATTGAGCGCTGCCACCTGGGAATTCCTCGATAAGCATCCCTATTTCCCCTCATTTTATTCTGAATTTAGGGTGCATTCAATCTGACTGGTGAGAGAGAAATTCCAAATAAGGTCGTGTGATTGGAATAAGAGTAGTTGTGTCAATGGACCTGATTTTTGTATCTATTTGTCCCACACTCTTTGTTTGCACAACGTGATGGATTGTGGGTTGGAGGTGGATTAGCTATGAGCTGGGGTAAGACTTAGCACTTCACAGATGTGCCCGATTCGATTTTGCCTCAACGCACATCTTTTGGCCTTTCGAGAAACAGTGTTAACGGTTTCATAACATGCTTGCCTAATCTGTTTAAGGACTGGAACCACATGGCACTAAAACATTTAACATGATTAAATGGCGCCTTTGCAAAACCGAGCACTCAACGTCTTTCTACGACATCAGGCTGAGAGATCATCGTTCTTGATGACACTTATATGCCTTACCTATTGAGCTAACAGGCTAATTTAATGCAGCTGGCCAGAGCCTCAGACACAATCACACAGCATTTGTGAAATGCTAAGCACATCATAAACTCTGATATCATTCATGATTTTGATCGTGCAATTTTATCATGACCTTTGGAGGTAAGTGTTATTAATATTTCTTCATTATGTCTTTCTCTGATAGCTTGCTTAGTGTCAGGCAATCTGGGCTAGAAAATGCAGGAATTAAAGAGAAATATCACATTATATAAAGAACTTTACATCACTCTTCTTTAATTGCAGGAGACAGCTAAGTTACGGAATAATTCTAAAAGCTCACAGTGAATTAACCATACAGTATTGCAATCACTTTCTGTTATTGTAATTGTGACAACCTATTTGAATGTGTTAATTGTATTTTGATAATTCAATGACAACAAAGTGAAATGGAGTGTTTATGTCGGCAGCCTGAGTAAACGTTTCAGTTGAGCAGTGCACATTTGTTCCTCTGTATTGGCGTCACAGGTCAAACTCTTATGGTTTTTGACTGTCTGCTGGTGGATGTGATTTGCACAATAGCTTCAATTTTGCCACAAGGCTTGAAGTCTGAATGTTAGGCACTCTAACCTCTGGCTGTTTCCTCCAAGGCACAGTGATGCTCCAGAGCTGGTCAGGTCAAGCACTTTTCAAGAACAGAGTACATCATCTGACAAGACTATTGTGTCCCACTAGGCCTCTAAAAGGTAGGACTTCAAACTATACCAATTACTGCAGAGTATTCCTTTGTAAGAACTTTGTGTGACTCGAGTGCATAAAATGTAGCAACTGATACTATCTACCCCAAAACATATTGTATTTATCATTCACCAATTATTCATTATTCGACACCAAGGATAAATGCTGCCAGCCTGCAACCAAGCAATGCTCTGACCACACTTAAAATGTTGTTTCATCATTTGATACATCACTTGTATCATTTTAATGTCAACCAATTTTACAAAAACTCAAAATTAGAGACAAAAAACTTACAGTTCCTTAGTTTCCTAGTAACCAATGTCCTTATTCAACAAAGTTAAAGAGGTTGTCACAAGCTATATTGATTCTTGGAGGACAATATTATTAGGCAACTGAATGCATAAATGTCACCATTACGCTGCTCATACACTATGGTACGATATGACTGTCATTTTGTTTAAAGAGTTATATTATGCTACAACTATTAACTACAATTCCACTATAGGAATGTTGTGCTGCATTGTGCTGTAGTTCGTGACTCCGTTGTTGTTGCTATAGTCATTGTCATGACCACACATTGTCTTCCGTAGATGTTACAGCCTTGTTCAGCTAAGTTTACTTAGACACGCTGTACTCCTCTCTGCTCCCTCATTTGTAAGGCACCTTCTTGTTTTCCTGAACTCTACAAAATCTCTAGCAAGCCAGCTTATTAATGTTGAATCTGACGACTGTTTTCTCGGGTGGACAGTTTGCCTCACACAATAAGGTATACAAGGTGACAGTGTCAGTATATACAGCATACCACTAAAGAGTTTCCAGAGTACAAGCAGTCTGAATAAGCACCTATCGTCTCTTCTGATTGCCACCCACCTGCATTTCTTACAATCCTGACCTGCTTTAGGCACTTCCTGTAAGTTGTTATCTCAATTAACTTGATGGTAACATCAGTGTGCCCTTTAAAAGATGCCTAAAATGGAGTGAGATTACTCTGTTTTTCTTACAATCAGCCATAAGAAAGCAATTCAGATTTTAAGGTTTTGAATTTGACGCTGTTTGTGTACATGCTTATAAAAAGAATATTATAGAATATTATATATATATATAATATTTATTCCACTATAAACAAAAGAGTGAAGGGGCAGTGGATGATTTCACATTCTAGCTCTGGAGACCAGTGACAGAAAATATTGGCTATATTTCTGCACCAGATGTTGTTCATAAGACAACATTCTGCTTTTGTTTTCTCACTAAACAATAGGTTGCGATCTGCACAAAACTGAAATGTCGCCAGAGTGTCTTATACAGAATACAACATTTTATCCATGATATGAAACAGAACAGATATCTGTACATAAACCTGGACTACCTTTAATATATTGTGTCAAGCTTGGCAGATTTGTTTTAAATTTAGCTCTTAAAGATAATTCCAGGGGCTATTTATACTTCATCTGAATAATTTAGCTTTAATTCATACTCTTCAAAAGTTTTGCGAACAATGTTTAATTATTTTTTAAATTGATTTAGAATGTTTTAGTGCATTTGGTAGTCTAATCAATCATTGTCCGCCAGAAACAAAATAATTAAGCATTTCACACAAAAGTCAGGCATATGTTCCTATTCTGAGCAATGCTTTTGAAAGAAACAATTATGATGTCATTGTTGACACCTTTGCACATGGCCTTGATGGCCCCACACGGATGAGATCTGCAAAAAAATAAGTGAAAATAAGCTAAGCTGCAGTGCTTCACGTTAAATGATTTCACTCTTGGCTGCATTTACACTGGCCATTGTTGACCTTTTGTTGGAGCACTCAACCACATGTGACTTTTCTAATGACAGTCAGAGGAACAGAGCCACTCTTTTGCTCAGTTTCATTTATATTCCTATTTTCACCCTTTGTGACTTTAGTCATACACCAACAATTTATCTGGTGCCACCGATCTCATATAACCTGTATAAAAAAGAAAGACAAACTTCGGCCAGAATGGTTTCATCAAAGCCAAAAGTTTGCCTGAAGTCTCACACGAAACACAATTGGATAAAAGACACTGTCTGGTGCAGATGAAACATGATGTCATCTCCTGTCAGAGAATGCCCTGTCTGTAACTGAAAAATCATGATGGTGGCCAGTGCAGGGCCATCAGAGCTTCAAGGTCAAAGCACACTTTAGCTTAAGTCGTGCTGGACAACTTCAAGTAAAGTTTGACCTTTAATAAGAAAAAGACATTTAGTAATTTTTTATGTTTGGGTTGCTTTTTTTTAAATAAAACATTTTATAGGTGTATTTATTGGAAACAAATACAAGAGAGTACAATTGCCTTCTAAAGTTTCTACTAAAGTTTCTACTAAAGGACTAAAGTTTCATATTGCAAGACCAATGCCTTCCATAACACGAATTTCTTCATCCATCAAAAAGGCACTTAAACGATCACACAAATAAAAAACAATCCATTGTCATGAGTCATTACATTTCAGACCATTACGGCTACAGTGAAAAACATGTTCTCTTACCCAGAGTCAATCAAGAACATATAAAGTGCCAAAGGGCAACCTTAAGATTTAAGGACACTTATAAGCAAAGGCACGAGCAGTGAATGGTCAAAGAGTTGAGTAAAATTTTATCTGAGTTCAGTTCACCAGTCATGGTTGTGCCCTGTGAATTCATTTTCAAGGACAAACATATTTCAAATAATTTATCTCCCAAAAGAGCCATCAGTCAGGCTCTTGCTCAAACAACTAAAATCTGTCTTTCACAACAAAAAGAGCTAGGAAAAGAGGACTTATGACTAAAGATTATGATGCAGTCTTTGTAAGTGACAATTTCTTAATAAAGACTTAATAGAGATTGCTTACGATTGTAGAACTTTAACGCAACACCACCCTAGCAGGGACAATCAAATCTTTACCAACATTAATCTAAGAAACTGGCAAGACATCTTGTACAAATGCTCGCCATGTTTTTGCATGCACCATCTGTGCTTTAGTCACTCGTGATCTTCCTTTATTTGTGCTAATCGTCCTTAGCATTTTGCAATTATTACCTCTTACATGTTCGGCGAGGATCTTCCAAGCATACAACCTTCCAGCAAAGCAATGACTCTTTCGTCAGCTGTAAAGACATGAGCGTAGAAACTAAATGAAAATGGCTTAGCAGCAAATTTGGTTTAGTCATCAATGTGGCTCACCAAACAAGAACCGACATCCTTCTGTAATTGATGCATTTTGTTTTTCAATCGCTCTTCCAGACAGCCTTGGTATCTATTTTTAATTGATCAGTCCCATCCCAAGAGAGTTGTCCATTAATCATTTGATGGATCCGACAACAGATATGGCATATATCCAGCTGGAATGGAACGCAGCTTTAGAACAGTTATTCTTTGCTTAAGTTGGTTTGCAGCATTTAAAGCAGGACAGAACAAAAGAACGCAGCCTATCAAATCCATCTTCACAGTTCCGTTTTATATTTTTAATTTCTGATGAGTTCAGTGGAATAGGATGAAAGACTGATCTACTTTTCTCAACCCCACTGTACTGCAACAGTATGAATACCTAAAAGCAAGACTTTTAAATAAATTTAGGTCAAATATGGAAATTAATGGTAATTAGAATAACTAATGCGAAATAACTAATTTGAAACTCGAGTCCATGTATTTTAGAACATACTAAAACATATATTAGTTGTACTCTCAAGCCTACATACATTCTGTAGAATTCACAAAATTTGTTTATTATTAAAGAAATAGAGATCATAAAAATTGCATTTAGTTTATTAATTTAGTACTGTCCTGAATAAGTTACTGCACATAACAGATGTTTACATATATATTATAAGCCAAAATAATCTTTTGAGAAATATATAAATATAATATCTAGTTTCTTAAGGGCAATAAGCTATTTACATATCTCCATCACCCAGAAGACAAAATAACTACAATTTACACAGATCATCCTGTCAAAAGGTTAGTGTGTTACCTTCTGCCTCAATAAATGATTGCAGACATTTGTAATAGTTTTTGTTTAAAAGACTGGATCTGAACCTTATATAGCCAGCTGCAGAAAAACTGTGCAGAAGATGCTGGAAATACAAGGAATGTATAGTACCTGGCAAACCATCATGACAAACCAGGTACTAATCGCAAAGCATGCAATCATTCATTGATTAGCCAGGAAAGCACGCATATTAAGAATCAAGGCCATGTACACTTTTGAACTGGGTAATTTGTGTAAATATTATCTTGTAAATATTATCTTGTGTAAATATATTGTCTTGCGCAATATATGCAAGTATTTGTTATCTGAAATAGAGACAGAGCTTATAACAGAGCCCCTAAAAAACAATCAGTTTTCAATCTCTTCCAAATCTACCTCCTCAAAGTTATCGGCAACAATATTATTCCAAAATGTTTTTACATCTGCGTGGTTTCAAATGAGATAACTTGAACCATGCACCAATGTAGACAATAGACGGCATTGTCATTTAAGGTCGTTCATTATTTCCAGAATACCATCAGTTCATTCTTACATTTCTGCTCTTTCCAAAAATGCTGCAATATATAATGAAAGAATATGCTGATTATGGGGTTGGGGTGAAAATTGGCTTTGTTCTCAAGCTTTGGTAACTGGTTGGCGAGATAACCTGGGTCAGCGGGGGAGTTAGTGGTGTGTTTGTGAGGTCAGAGCAAAGAGCATAAGGTCAGACTTGTTCCACAGCGGATTAAAATGTATAAACAAAAAGCATTTGCACTCCTTTATGGTCTAGTCTCCCAAGGGCCTCTCTCCTTTGAGGATCTCTGCTCATTGTTCCTTGGCTTGCTGGAGGTCAGGTCTAAAGAAGACAAGGGTAGTGGGGTCAAGGGAAAGGTCACACAACTTTCTAAAGCTTGGTTTCTCTGAAAACCTGTCCCTTTCTGAGGAAGCAGGGCAACTGTTGCCATGCCACTGTAACTAAGAACATTAAAGCTACTTATCCTGATGCCCCACGAACACACTGACAGCTTGGAGGGCTTGTGATGCATGCTTGATACGCTAATCACACCTTCTCCCCAGGACCGCCACCTCCTCTCCCTCGCTTGCATCCTCTCTTCCTTTCATTGTGGACACGAACACACACTGAGTTTACTGAGCAATGTGTCTGTGCGTGACAATGTTTATTTTATTGCATGGCTGTGAGGGACAGCTCTGCGTCCGAGGCCATGCTCCCATCACACACCTCCCTGTGCGTGTCCATCTGTGGCCTGCACTGTGCTGCGGAGTGTGTGTGGAGCAAGAGGGCATGTAACTGAGCTTAATGACATCCGTGAGGAGACAGATAATGTTAGAGACCTTGATTTAAGGGTATTCGAAAGTCTAATGAATATTTAATGGGCACAACGTCTACCTCAAAAACTTCTGAACAGCACATACGTTGATGTAATGCAATTTGCGCATTTCAAAGGAATTTTGATTTTCAGTTTGACCTAAAGTTATCAGCCAAACGACAAACACAAAGCATTCGCCATTTATTCCACAGATCAATGACTGTACTAGAATTATGCAAACTAAGATCAAATATAACTCTTGAAATAAATCAATGCATTGATTTAGAGGACGACACAGGGGAGTAATTCTTTCTTTAATGTCTTTGTCTAATTCTCACATTTCCCTTCATTTCTGCTAACACTGCTAGGAAGAACTACATTGAAATCAACTAACAGTATTTATGGGTCCTATATATGTCCTCAGTAATTGGAACATCTAACATTGGCTAATTAACCTTCAACACTTTGGTTATCTTCTTAATGGAAAGGAACGCGAGAGCTAGCAAAACAGTCTACTGTATGCTTGTCAGAGAAATCACAACACATTAGCTACCTTTAACATAAACAGTACTTCCATATACTACTGTATAATGCTGACATATTGCTGTGTTAATTCCTATGGTTAGGAGCAGTTCTCTAATTTGCTGTTTCTACGGCATGTCCCAATATTCTGATCCTTGATATTTGTCTATAGCGTTGTAATTTCATGTGCTTCGTATCAAGCTGTAAAGAGCCCTATCAATGGCAGCACTTAACAGCTTTAACTGACATTTAAGTGACTGTCTGTGGTGCTAACTTACACTGGCCTACAGGCTTCATCAAGCACATTGTTTGTTGACATTCACCAATCAAAGTTACCAGTGGCCCGAGCGCAAACCGTTTTGATGCTTACTGTGCAACCAATGATGGATTGATGGATCAATTTAGAGCTCATTCTCATTTAAACTGAGGAGGAAAGCAAGGCTCTTATGAATCAATATGCTTTAATGATTAATAGAGGAGGAGTGGAGCCGCTTGGTTATTAATGTGTGCTCTTTTTTTTCAGCCAGTGGCTGTTATAAGCCATTACACTCCAGCCAAATCCAATAGTCTGGGAGATTACAGAAGCCTACTCTTACCCTCTCTCTTCAAACAAACAGGAGATGGGTGAAGTGGATTAATTAGATACATTTTAAAGCAAGTGAAATTCACTTTTGGAATTTAAAGGGGCAGTTCACAAAAAAGATAAGTCATTAAATACATTATCTTCCATAGAAGACAAAGGCAAAATGTTTAAGGCTATAAAAGGCCTGTATATAAAAAAAAACAAAATTCAATGAAAGTGTGATGACTGAGGCTTTCCACCCCTAACATTCTGCTTTTTGTGTTCCATGGAAAAAAGTAGCTTAGGTATGGAAAACGTAAAAATATGGCAGACTTTTGAATAAACTATCACTTTAATTTCTAATTTCTAACACTTTTGAATATATATATATATATATACATAGAATTTGTCCATTGAATTTGATGCAAGGCATATTAGCAAACAATGAACCTCAAGTCTTGCAATCTTCCTCAAAACCTCAGCCACGGCAGTGTGCATCAGAGGGTTCAAAAGGAGGGCTTATGAGCACCCTTCTGAAATGGCACCTAAAAATGACAAATGGGACACCCTGGTGCAACTGCACATCAAGTGCACCATTTGGAGCAAGGCCGTAGTGAGGTCATCATTGAGCCTGCACATGGGCTGTCACAGCAGAGGGAGTCGTGATGATCTGGCAGTGGTTCTAATGGACAGATGTATCCACCAAATGCACATTTGCCTTAATCATGCCAACACGAAAAGTGCAGCCCACTGCATCGCATTGCATACGCTTGTGTCTGTTCCCATTAAATAAACATGCTAGAGAGGTATTGCCTCCAGCCTGAGTATGGCTAAACCTATGTCTCCACTGTATATCCCTCGATTACTATCTGTGTGTTGGTAGGCTCAATATTGCATTGTTCCAAAGTGTCTGCCTTCACTGACATCAAAACGAATAACAGTCATTTGCTGGGCTGGCACTTAATCTTGCAGACAGATTGGAGGAAATGAAATTGTACTCTGTAACAAAAAAAGACCTTTGATCATAGAATTCGCTGCCTCTTTCTTTATACAAAGCGCTTCTTTGTGTGATGGGAGCAAATTTCATACGCTTTCTTTTGCTCACCTCCCCCCTGACATTCCCATTTGATATGCTATCTCGTTTTGAGATGAAGGCATAGTATCGAGTATGTACATTCACAGTACGTGCCCATACTTCCCCTCAAGTATGTCTAAATTATTCACAGCCATACTGTGTATGTGTATTTATTTTTCTTTATTTTTCTTACCTGCATGAAACATAAATAGCACCTTATAAGACAGAATAATATGTCTTCACAATAAATTTATTTCTATTTAAATTTATTTCTAATATTAATTCTAATTAAATTGAGTTCAGCGCCCGGGGATTAGGTGTCTTGCTCAAGGGCACTTCAGTTGCTACCTGCGGGCGCTAGAATTGAACCAGCAACCTACTGATTATAAGCCAGACTCCTTAACCAGTAGACCACAACTGCCCCCTGAATGCAGAACCTCATACATGTTTAACTCATGGCAAACCAGCAGCTCAGTTAAACATTAGAGGACACATGGTCTTGCTGCAGTGAACAGTGAAACAGCTCAAATTTGCTTAGAAGGAGCAAAGAAATTGGAGATGCTGGGGATTGAATCCAGGACCTCATACATGCAAAGCATGCCACTGAGCTACATTCCCAGTTCATAGAAACATAGGCTAAAAACAAACTAATGCATTTGGAACTATGATAGTAGATGTACAGTGACAAACCTCTGGGCCCTGTTCTAAATATTTATATACATTATTATTTATGATTAAATGCAATGTCATAGCATTGCTTTCATTGTCACACAATTAACACAGACTGCCCAACATGCCACACTTCTAACACACCTTTCTCCACACCTTTATAGACTCACATGCATTTAACCATGTTGCAGCAAACCGCACCACACTTGATAAAAAAAACAGTTAATGTTTTGTGAAATTATCAGAACTATTGCTGGAAAATGGACATACAATAAATATTGGTACACAATAAATATTAATATTTTCGGAGTCCTCATTATACACAGGATGAACCACTATAAAAACATCCACCAAACCATCCGTGCCAAACAGAGTGGCCTGTTGCACCTCTATTAAACACCACTTATTCCAAAATCCAGCTTTACTGTTCTTCTCTGCAGTATCACCAAAGCTGCATCTTAACATACACTTCTTTCTGCATTGTTGCCTTTCCTCTTT
>JAZGTK010020957.1:0-10796 GCA_036877625.1 Ambastaia sidthimunki
TGGGATCAGACTTTTATTTGGACTCACATAAATAACAATAGTTCATATATATATTTTTTGTATATTATACAATTTTATATAATATATATTTCCTCCTATGATTTACATTCTTTTCTTGCTAAGTTATATCTATTGAAACAGGAGCATTATGTTGATGAACACACGGTTGTTTGAGCACATAATAAAGACTGAAATATCAAAGAGGATTCGTTGTCATTAATTTCTTTTATCCCCCAGAAATGTAAAAACAATTGAAAACAGAAATGCAATTAGTTAATCAGTCTATAGTCTTAAATGCAAAGAAAAGCACGGCTAAATGCAAACCGGATATGCCAAAAACGATGATATTTTCCTGGACATTTTCCATAAAAAACATTTCTATAAAACAGCAGAGAATATCACAGGAAGCGCTCCGGTCCGGATTGCATCATCATGCAGTGACCCAATGAAGCGTATTAGAAGAAATGGATTGAGCTTGTCAGTCTACATCAGAGATCAACAGTTCCTGCGACTCTTTCCAGCTCCCCACCTTCACTAACTTCTTAAAAGCCTGAAATTTACCGTTCACATGGCTAGTGACCTGAAAAAGTATCTCAAACAGTTACCTAAGATTTGCCCGCAGATTTCATCAATGATAAATGGAAATAAAGACTTTCCCTAATACATATATTTTGCATGCATGATCGCAAGACTCTCAAAAAATAAAACGGAGACCAATCAGGAACCCGTGACATCAGCTGTTACCGCAACCAACCAATCAGAAAGCGGACACGGGCAACAATACTGAGAACAGTCAGGAGAATGACTAAACGATTCAAGAGCGAGAAACAGAGAGAGCAGAAGTGAACGTCTGAGTGTGTTCACACAGAAATCAAACTGAAACCGGTTTTAAATTCTCTATATTGACTGCAGTTTCATCCATCAAATGTTTCAGAATTGTTTTAGACTAGTTATACACTGTCCAGGCACAACTAGTCCAAGACTAATTGGTTGTGAAATCAAAATCTAATTAAACTGATAAACACTGTAAGAATTTCAACACTGCTGTAATTTCACTGGCCGTGCTGCAGTAGATATTCACAGAAATCTTTATAATGGTAACAAACTCAATGCAAAGCCTGCTGTTGTCAATGGCCAATTATTGCTTTTCATTAACAAATCACTCAGTTACAGATGTAGTCTTGAAATCACCATGAAACCAAAATATAGTATTTTAATTATTTATGCAATATTGCTGTGTTTATTACAATTTATTTTTTCACATCATTATTTATTTTAAATTAACGTGCTCTCATAATCTTTATTCAAAATCTGAAAATGTACTTCCCCTCTGGAACAGCAGACCTTCTAAACTGATGCCAGTCTGAGGCGGAGTCTGGGCGGAGCCATAGCTGTTAACCACACCCCTTCAACAGTTAGTCTGGTGCGAGCCTTGAAACACCTACTTTTCTATAGCCAATCAACTCCTAGTGGAAAAAACAAGCCACGCCTTAATTTTTCTGTTTCACTTTGTCAGTACACTGATATCGGTTCATGCAGACTTTAAAGCTTATAGAGCAATAAAAAAAAGAGATGAAGCTGAAATGGAGGGAGGCTGGAAGAACTAGCGGAAAGAATGAGGTAAATGGCTATCAGTACACGCCTAACAGTACATCCAACCCTCATCCGTCTATGATTATGTTCCTAAACCTTTTACAGAAATGTTTTATAATGGATGTGGAGAAACAAAACACGTTCGAGAGAAGAACTGATCCCTTCAAAAAAAAAATCAAAAATCTATTTTCAGACATTTTGCTGTTGTAGTGAACAGCATTAATGTTTGTCGTTGTACACGATGGGGCGAATTCACCAAACAGTCGAGCCACTTTTAAACGTTATCACTTTCGCTAACCGCCTAAAATCCAGTTTTACCGGGCGCTAAACGCTCCCTTTGAAAGCACAACACCATGCATATTTAAATTAAGTCATTGCCATTCTATTTAGCACGAACACCTCATTTCTATGTAAATTCACAAAATTCAGCGCTATTTGCCTGGTGCTATTAATATTGTGCTGCTTTTCTGCAGGCGGTAAACAGAACTTTATTAAAGAAACGTTCGTGTATTTTTTTATTGATCATGGCAGCAGTAATTCATCAAAGGATGCCCACATGATAGAGAAGTGTGTTAGAACCAGACATGCCGTACAGTTATAAGTAACACATTCTGCATTTTAAAGAGCCGATTCAGGTGTCTGAGCTGTATAGTGCGGCTTTGTACAGCCCCGGTGAAGCAGGTCTATTCACTTTCACTCCTGGAGGGCCATCCAGCAGAGTTTAGGTCCAACACTAATCAAATCCAATTGGCTGTAATTTTCAAGTAACCCTGAAGAATTTGATTAGCTTGTTCAGGTGTGTTTGATTGGGCTTGGAGCTAAACTCTGCAGGATGGTGGAGTTGAATGCTGTAGTGGAACAGTGCCAGACTGAAACAGTCTTCAACATCCTTCACAGTCTACAGCTCTCAGAAGCAGCCTGCATGGAGAATTGCACTGCACGAATTGTGGTGAGCGCTAAACTTTTACGCGTGTTTGCATCATTACCTGATTTAAAGAATTGCTTTATTGAATCGGGAGCTAAAGCGACTCAAACAGCGCATGCAAATAAAAACACTATCAGCAGAATCACTTCCCCTTCTATATTTCTGTAAGAGATATTAAAGCTGCAACACGTAACTTTTGCCTCTCTACCGCCATCTCTGTTTGAAGCATAAAACTGCAGGTTACATTTCTTTACATATGTTGAAGCCAAACTGACATTTACTGGGAAATCTGACCCAACCCCTCAAAATACAAACCATTATTATGGATCATGGTAGGGACAATGTTCTGAACACTGATCTGTTTTGTACTTGCTCAATAACTGTTTGTTGGTTTTTAAACCACAACAAGTTACAGATTGTAGCTTTAAGCTCTCGAGATGCACCAGGAAAATAACACTTTGCACAATGGATCTGAAAAATTAATTTTCAATCAGAAAGTATAAGGAAAGCAAATTAGTCGTGTACATTCAGATGAGAAGAGCGGCAAAACCGACACAAAGCAACTTCAGAGAGATAGTGCTGTCAGTAGTTCGTGAAATTCCTCATTCATATATTTACAATGAAGCGCCATTCAGACCAAGTATCTCAACATGCTATTGCAAAGATCTCTTGCTACACACTTGTTTTTTTTGCCTGCACTAGCACACGTGATTGTCTTTATGAGCCCAGCCCTGGGTGTCCTTATAACAGCCCTGAATATCACACTGTGGAAGATCATGTAGGATTCATAACAGCCATTAAGAAAATATTATCACGGTAGAGAATACGGTATGATGAGAAAATACAGTAATATTTGCCTTTGGATGCTCAATTGAAACAATGTTCTTACTGACTCACTGCACACATAAAACTGATGAACGGAAAACGTTTTTGATGTTTGTTCGTTCAGATATTTTCAAATGAATGGATCTGTGACAAATACATGTGTATTATGTCCACTGTGGTTTTGAAATTCAGTTTATGACGGCGTGTTGGAACGGAAAAACACACCCACAGATGAGATTTTGTGGTACATTACGAAATATATATCAATTATTAAACATACAGGTAAAGAAAAACACCTGGGGAATTTGTGCCTCATGCTTTTCACAAAAACTAAAGTAAAAACTGAGATAGTGAGAACAAATCACAGAGGAAATACATATCATGCCATTATCTCCAGACGAATTGTAAATTATAGTGTGTCTTATTCACCCTGAATATGAAAGAGTGTGTTATACAGACCCATCAGATAATAAATGAAACCCTTAGAAAAGCAACACCAAATTTTCATCCATTTTATCCGCTATAATATTCCACTATATTCGATCCAAAAGGAAGTCCAACCCTGTATCGAGTTAGCAAGTCTTTTTACACATGGGGGCCACAAATTCGACTCTAAAAAGTGCTTGTGGGGACACATTTAAACTGACAAAAAAGCAAACCAAAGTATTAGTCATAAATAATTTACAATTTTATTTCCCCCTTTCAGCTGTAATTTCGTAGTTAACGACATGCAGTCACATAATGCTTATTTATGCGACCGGAACTATCAGCCACAACTTAGCATCCTTAGACCAAGCTGCACTTTTCTCCAGTTTGGAAATAAACAAAGAAAAAGGGAAAACCGGAGGCAGGGGTAAGGAGGAGAAACAGAACCTTCCAGAATCCCCCGGAACAATCAGCTCAGTGGCAGCTCTTCATACCAGACACATATGGCGAATCCTGCTGGCGACAAATGCTTTCCTGCTGCTCGGAGCAGTCCACAAAATCAGGCACGGGCAGCCCGGACATGATCATCAGAGACTTATTCCAGATCATAAAGGTGGGAGCAACGGGAAGCAGGAATGAAACGTCAAAAGTGTAAATGTGCTGGGAGTTCATGGCGTCGTAGAAGGACAGCGCGTTGTTGTCGTAGTCCAGCAGCACGCCAACCCTGCGCAGCTGCAGCGACGCCTCCACCAGAGATTCCTTGTTGTTGTGACGCACCAGGAAGTTGTTGTTGCAGCGCGTGAAAACCCAAGACGAAGAGTTTTTACCGCTCCATTCATTTTTGGGGGCTGATTTGTAGGCCACACCGATAGCATACCTGAACAAGAGAAACACTCATTAGATACAGCAGCACTGTCAGCTATTTTTTAAGGGAGCGGTCTTGACCAACTCGGTGGAATCAGACACGACCAACAGAAAAAAAAACACTTCAAACCAAAAGTTCAACACTTCAAGTTCTTTATTTTTGAAGTATGTTAGTCTAGTAGTATCACTTAGTGTGCGAGAAGACCTAGATTCAAATCCTGTTGTGAAATCGTACGTAACGTCACACTTACCATGTGGAGGCTCCCAGTAAAACCTCCCAATAATGGCACCCGCTGTCAATGAAAACGTTGCCAGCAGCTCCATACGATCCCGTTCCGCTGAAGCGTTCCGGAGTGTGACTTTTCTTCAGAGAGCTTTCATCTTTCTCCATGGTCAGACAGTCATTTGACAGACGCAGCTTCTTGTGGGCGGTTTTGGGGTCCAGTTTGAAAGGCTGGCCTGCGAAGCACAGAGCAGAGAAGAATGAGATCCACTAAAATGAGTTTTGTGACCTGAGGAGAAACCCTCACTGTGTCAGAATTTGCTCAGTGTCAGTTTTAATTGTTTTACACCTTCTCTGCAACCTTTATCGACTCATCACCTAACTGCTTGAAGAGTACGTGGGAAAGAATTTCAGACAGACAGATTCCAGTTTTAGGTTTCCTGAAAAGCAGGGGTCACCTCTGTGCACCCCACAGAGCCGACATTTAACTTCAGCACGTTTAAATCTTTCTATCCCCAGTGTAATAACGGGCAAGGCAGGAAAACAATCGGCTACGCTCTGTCCCTTCACACAAACCAATCATCTCAGCCCAGAGTGTGCTTTACTGCGCCCAGATATGAAAGGTTCTAGCACTGTGCTGCTGGAAGCCAATTACATTAATACGCTTTTGTCTTTGAACTGCTTATCGCTGCTAGCGCAGCCATTCTCAATGCTTGTGCGCAGCCGTGCTAGTTTATGGCATGTCTTTGAGGATGCTGGGAAAACAGATGCAGACACGTACACGCATGACAGGCTACAACAAGCAGGAGTGCTGGAAAACCTTCATTGCCTGGTAGAATAAAAATGACAAACCTGTTAAGACATCAAAGACGGTGTTAAAAAAAAATGCTCAGCCAACAAAACAGAAGGTGCAACCAAAAATCAAAAAGTTCATATTAATTAGAAAAATGGTGCAACTTTAGAAAAACTTAAATAAAAATAAGACATAACAGTGTAAAATGGGATAACTGTGCAATGTGTCAGTTGAAGGTCTTTCTCATCATATAAAATTTTAAGGCATGAATCAAGTTAAATATAGAAACAAAAAGGACTCAAGAAGCAACATGATCAAAGTTAAATAAAGGCAGAAATAGATAAAGATCTGTGGATAAAATACTGATGAAACTACAGAGCATGAGTCTGTCAAGCTTTCCAAGGTGGAGCTCAGAAAGCACAACCACAAAAATGAGGAGTGTTGAGTAAGTACTTGTAGATTTATGGCAGGTGCTGTCAGAGACTGACACCGGTGTCAGATACATTCAGAGGTTTGTTTGTGATGCACTTAAATGTGTAGTGCGTTGAGTGACAACATCATAACGCACAACTGCAGCCGTGGTCAAAAGACTGCAGTTTCCTTCAAAACGTAACCCAGCTAACAATGAATGTTTTCAGAACATTGGGTAACATTCTCTCAAAGTTATCCAAAACATGCAGTAATGTTAGTAAAACTTTTTTATATCTCATAATGTTAAATATCATATATCAAATGTTTTTTCTAGGTTGTTAGTAGAACGCTTTGAAAATGAATTAAATTCAGAATTAAAAATGTTTGAATAGTGTTCTTATAACCTAAAATATCATTAATACAATGTCTCAATAACTGGACTATTTGAACATTCCTAGAATTTTCAAAAGAACATTTTAATGTTTTTGTTGCTTATTGAAAACGTTAGGGAAATGTTCTCCACACCCTAAAATTGTTAGCTGGGAATTCATTAAGATTTTCAGAGAGCAATTTGGTGATACACAGTAGAACAGAGAGTTCCAGGTGCAGATACAGAAATAGTTTTTGGGACACGCCTTAGTTCTTTCCAACTTTTTCACATTCTTTCCATCGTCCTGGGAACTGTTGTGTAAATACCTCAGCAGTGAACGGTAGTGATGTCATACAGTCTGCTGTATGTCTTTAGGATCAGACTGTATATGTGGTGAGGTCACACTGTTGACTGGGGCTGTGTTTTCTGCAGGGGAGGGGTGACAGCTTGAGTGATGCCTGCGCTCTGTAGTACAAGTAAATATTATTCTGAGATCTTTCAACAACAAGTAAACACAGTTGCCCTTGAGGCAGCTTGTCATGTGATATTTCTCGTATTAGCTTTATGTGTGGCCACCCGCCACTGCACTGCTGATTAAACAGAAAAGACCTCCTATAGGAACACAGTGTGACACGCACAGACCCGCAAACAAACAAACAGTCACGCTTATTTTGTGCTGCTGTCATTCAAAATAAGGCTTTACAGGCCTGAGTCCAAATACACACTTTTATTTTAGGGGAAGTGATGTGACATTTTAACTGATATTTAAAATAAGTGAATAAATACATTTAGTAAACAGGTTCTTAACATTTTAGAAAGCAATTAATAAAATGTTACACTTTTCCTGAAATAACATTTCCCCAAAGGTCATTTGAAAGTGTTGTACATGTTATGTGCTTTGTATTGCCTAATACGGTACAGTACAAACATTTCCCTGAAGAGTTTCAGTCGAGTCACACTCCACAACAAAGAGTTTCAGTTCAGTCACACTCCACAACACCTGCCTGTAATTTGTGTAAGATCCAGCTGGGTCAGGCGTATTTTATAAGGGCTGGCTCTTCAGTCTGCAGGAAGATACGTCTCCAGAAGCAGAAATGAACACCTTGGCTACAAGAAAACTTACTCAAGAACAACCAATTGGATACAAGAACATTTCTAAGATGCTTTATAAAAGGAATCAACTGAAGAAATGGAAGAAAATGAAGGAAGAAAAAGATTCCACCTGAGAAATAAAAGACAGATCAGTAAGAATAACAGCCCGTGATGTGGCTTGATCTGTAGGATAAAGTGTGTAGAGCAGTTTATGGATCACAGCTATGGCTCTGAACGTCCTATCTCATCCACAGTTCAGCTGAAGCCAAACTTTGATTTCAGCACAACCTGCAAAGAGCCATTTGATGTCTTCTCATTCCTGCTCTACAAGCCTGGATGCTCTCAGCCTCACGCTCGTGTAGATGCTGGTGATAAAGGGGGGGTTGGAGGAACAGTGGCAGGGCTGGTAAATAAGGAGGAAGTGTGAGAGCACACACACATACATCTCCACTGCATTCCTTCCTGATTAGTCTCCTTTTGGCTCTTTCCATGAACGGAGTTTAAAAGGAGCCTGAAATGAGATTCTTAACCTTCAGAATGTTGATCGGCAAACTCAAGAGGGCAAATTAAATGTTATATGAGCGGTTTTATTTTCTAATCATTTCTATGAGGTTTGGAATTTTATATTTCATACATAAAAAATGGGACATGTGCAGTCGGCCCTGACAGGCTGATCTGTAGGAGACTTGATGTATCTCAAATAAATAGATAACGGACAATGAAATATTGATTTGATTTTAAATTATTTTAGAAGCTGGAGACAGAAAATGAGCACAGCTATACAGGAAACACAGAATGACTAAATGGGCGTTGCTATGGATGTTTTACTGCTGAATGGCACAACTGAACAGTCGGAATGAAGTATAAAAGATAGTTGTGTAAATATTTGTTATAATGTGGAAAACAGAATTGAATGGTTAAAACTGCAATCTGTTATTTTTGCCTCTCTATCGCCACCTCTGTCTGAAACATAAAACTGCAGGTTACTTTATATACTTTTCTTTAAGTATGTTTATGTATGTTTAAATGAAGTCAAACTGACATTTCCTGGAAAATCTGCCCAGACAGCTCAAATTATAATGTTTGGGAGACCATTTTAAACAATGATCTATTATATAGTTGTTGAATAACTTTTTTTTTACATCAAAAAGTTACAGATTGCAGCTTTAAAACAGAACTGCAGTCAAGAATGGCATATTCGTAAAACTTTAGAAAATGCAATAAGATTATTATATTATTGTATTATTATCATAGTTGCAAGAAATGTTACATGCTTTTTTTTTATAAAAATAAATTTATGCAGTACCAGGGTTGCACACAAAATGTGTAAGATGGTAAAATATGTTTTTTAGCAATAACAATTACACAACAATTACAAAAATAGCCTTTCAGGTTTTAAAAAAGTCATAAGGCACCAAAGAAAATTTTATGCATGGAAATTGCTCCCTGCCTTTGTTCCTGAAGGCTGTACAGAGATGTAGTGTGAATGAGAATTGGTGATCTCTAGAACTGTACTGAGGGCTGGGCGTTCTTATACACACTCACACCGGAACCCTGAATCAAACAGTGAGCTTGATTATGTAAATGTCTTTAAATAGAAGCATTTCTCTGGAGACGGGAGGAAGTGTCTGGACTTTTAGCGGTCGAGTAAGCACGGCAAGTACGCGTGTGCTGGAGAAAACGGGAAAGAGAGAACTGGCTCAAAGTCAATAATGTGTTTAAAGCAGTCAGATGAGCAGAAGGCACAGCTGGGGTAAATCACAGTGAGATGATTTCGCATGTCTTGTGTTAAAGACCACATGAAATAGCTTGACAACGTCATTTTATGACCTGCGCTGAAGCATTTATATAATACTGATTTGGACGTTTTGGGATATATCCAAGCTAACAGTGAACGCTGTCAGAACGTTGGCTAACATTCTCTAAAAGCTATCCCAGACGTTCAGTACCATTAGTAGAATGTTTGTAACATTACACATCATATAAATCAACAACGTAATTTTTAAGTTGCTAGGGGAGCTATTTTAAAATGCTGCAGAATAAAAAAAGTAAAAATAATGTTCTTATAACCAAAAAATGACGTTACTATAATGTGTAAACAACTGGACGTCCTAGAACTTCCGAAATGGCATTTTTAACATTTTTGTTACTTAATAAAACATTCTTACAACTTAAAATTGTTAGCATGTTAGTGCATGATCTCTTCCTTTAAAAAACCAACAGACTTTAGTCCTGTTACAGCTATACAACATTATTTGATACCTGCTAGTTTGTTGCAGGCTGTATCAAAACAGGAACATCTAAAAATTGCCGTGTTTTATCAGTGGAGCTACAGAAACCTTATTTTTCCAACTTTAAATAATACACTAAAATATTGCTGGCCTCAAAGCAGACATGAACAAAAAAAGCCCCAAAATGTTTGATCTTCAAAAGTTAAGTTCTCTTCAGAGAAATATCTTCTCTGAATTGTGATCATCAGATTTCCTACTTTGCCTTTTGATGTTACCGTGCAAAGAGAAACCTGCCCAACGCCTGAAACTACACTGGCTGTGTAGCACAAACATAAACACACAAAACCATTTAAAACACAAAAAACTTTGTGTGTATGTCTGGGTGAAAATGGCACATAATGGCACCGCTCTCAAAAACAGCCTTATTTCTATAGGCCGAGACCTCCCTGCAGCAGACAGCTGGGGTGAGAAATGGCGAAAGGGGTAACATACAGAAAACAGTGTGTGTGAGGGAGATACTGCTGCTATATTGGTCCAGGAATTGAGGAACCAAAAGTAAAAGACGAAACAGACTATGAGAACAACAGACAGGAGACTGTTTCCTCCAGAACATCCCACATTTCACCCTTAAACTCCTCCACAAGGCAGCTGAGAGACGCTGATGCAATAACCCATTTGAATGCCGTGAGCCGGTTCCTGATTGAGTTCTTTACCGTGGGAAGGCTGGAAGATGTCTGACAGCCGAGGGGAGCGACTGTGGCTTTCTCAGACCTCGCTCTTAACACACACAAACAGCCAGCAGCCTGACACCACACCACGTGATGGATGCCATTATTAACACGCTTGACAGCCTGCTGTTGACGGATCGCCAATAAAGGTATCGAGCGGGTGGAGTATGACAGAGATGCTGCGTTTACACTGATGTATGATCCACTTCATCTCTGGATATAAGCTGCTGAAGTCCATTATACTGCTGGAACCTTGAATTACACTTGGGGCATGTTACTGCAAATAAAACCAAAAGTGTTGATGCATATTCAATA
>JAZGTK010020958.1:0-10796 GCA_036877625.1 Ambastaia sidthimunki
CCCCTCAGGGGCCATACCCACAGCTTCCACAGTTCCGCCTGAGAAAGAAGGTCTCTCCTGATGGGAATCTCCCACGGAGAACCGTCTAATAGGTCTACTAGATCTGAAAACCATACTCGAGTGGGCCAGTGCGGAGCTACTAGGAGCACAGATGCCGTGTCTTGGCGTATCTTTTCCGGAACTCCCGGGAGCAGAGCAATCGGGGGGAAAGCATACAGACGTAGCCTCGGCCACATGTGTGCCATAGCATCCAGTCCCAGAGGAGCTGGATGAACTAGAGAGTACCAGAGGGGACATTGTGAGAGAGGCGAAGAGGTCCACTTGAGCTTGCCCAAAAATCTTCCATATCATGATTCACCACCTCTGGGTGAAGTGTCCACTCCCCGGGCCTCGGCCCCTGTCTCGACAGGATGTCTGCTCCCACATTGGAACATCCAGGGATATGACCTGCTTTGAGAGACAGTATTTTCCCCTGAGACCACAGGAGAATTTGGCACGCTAATTTGTAAAGTGGGCGCGAACGCAGACCTCCCTGGTGGTTGATATAGGTGACCACCGCAGTGCTGTCGGTGTATACCAGCACATGGTGGTGTCTTAGGTCTGGGAGAAAATGTCTGAGAGCATGGAACACTGCCAGCATCTCCAGACATTTGATATGCCAGGAAAGCTGGCAACCCTCTTAAAGACCTCGGGCTGGGCGGCCACTCATAACCGCCCCCCATCCGGTAAGGGATGCATCGGTCGCTAATGTGACACGGCGACAGCGATCTCCCAACACCGGACCCTCCATAAGGAACCAAGGTTTCTTCCACATGTCTAAGGCCTCGCTGCATAACCTTGATCTGGCAGAAAGGATTCCCCCTCGGGGAAAACCCCTTGGTTTTGAGCCACCACTGTAAAGGCCTAGCAATCGCTGGAACTGCTTTACAGTGCATGACTGGCCTTCTCTGACTCTCCTGACTGTGCCTAGGATCGAATCTACTCGAGCAGGGGACAAATGTGCCTGCATCATTAACGAATCCCAAATTACACCCAAAAAAGTTGTTCTCTGCGCTGGAGAAAGCACACTTTTTCCAGTGTGTGCGGATCAAGATCAAGGTTATGCAGCGAGGCCTTAGACATGTGGAAGAAACCTTGGTGAGAGTGCTAGGCCAAAAGGAAGCACCCGATACTGGTAAGCTTTGCCCCTGAAAGCAAACCTCAGGAACTTCCTGTGTGCAGGAAAAATGGGGATGTGGAAGTACACATCTTTCAGATCTGTCATGACAAACCAGTCCTCTGACCTAATTTGATTCACGACCTGCTTCACAGTGAGCATCTTGAACTTCAGTTTCATGACTGAACGGTTCAAAAGACGCAGATCTAAGATAGGACGCATCCCCCCATGTAATGCCCTGATTCCCTGAGCTGAGGAGGAACTAACTCTATGGTCTCCTTCCTTAAGAGAGTCTCTACTTCTTTTTCCATAACTAGAGCCTGAGTGGAACCCACCAGAGTGGGTAGAACCTAGCCGAAGGCAGGCGGTTTCTGACTGAACTGGATTCTGTAGCCTAGTTCTATTGTGTTCAGGACCCATTGCGACACATGAGGCAGTGCTTTTCAGGCTGTCAGATAGTCTTTTAAGGGTACCAGTCTCTCGAGACTGGCCTCTAGTAAGATCTGAGTGCATTGATCTAAGCCCTGTAAAGAGATTTCTGCAGGGAAACTTAGATTTGATCTTCGTAATAGGGGTGGCCTCCACACCATGTTTGCTGATTTTGACAAACACTGGAGGGAGCCACTTTTTGAGGCTGCTGTACCCTGAAACACCAGAGGTGGCAGGGTTAACAGTTTGGCCCCCAGAGGGCCCTGAGAAGGAACGAGCGATCTCAATGCCTGTTGCCCCCCAGGTGGGGCTACCCTCTGAGGTCCTGACCAAAGATAGTCAGGACTGTTTCCTCGAAGCCCTCTTGGAGACCAAGACGGTCCTCAGATCCTGTCTCGATCTACAGGGCTTCAAAGCTGAGCCCCGCGTAACCCACACCCTTAAGGGGGGAGAACAGGACAGGGGCAGAGCGACACTCTGTTTTTGCGCCTGACGGTATGGGGAGCTTGTACATGGCTGGGGCTGTTCCCGCCTAACAGCCCCCAGAGAAAGAGATCGGCGAGGGAGGAACCCAGGATCTAGTCCTCCAGTTCTTCTGTGGAGGAGAGGCGAAGGGATGAGCCCTCCCCCTGGGGGGAACTAACCGCAATGCGGGCTTCCGAACCCAGAGAGAGAGCGGAGGACCTAGTGGGTGAGGAATGGGATAGGGCAGCGCCCGTCTCAATTCCCTCCATAAGGTCCATTTGTGAACCCCACGAATGCATCCTCCGCTCTGCCTCAACAGAAGCGGGACCAGCACCGTGGGGAACACTAATGAAGGCTCCCTCCTCAAAGAGAGCCCTCTGGGAGCAAAGCGTGCGCAATGGCAAGAGCTCACAATGCACACAGTCAGCCCCCTCCAGAGCTGACTGAGCATGCCTCGCTCCCAAGCAAGCAACACGCAGACTGTGTGTATCCCCACCCGTTATATAACGCGGGCAGGGAGGAACACAGCCTGAAATGTTGATCGCTATCCCCCTTATTACTCTTGGACTTGGCTTTTGGCATGTTTTATCAATAACACAGACAAAATCACGCAAGATAATGTCTACCAAGCTAAACAAGAGACAATGGACAGACAAATGACACAGAGCACTTCGCTGAATGAACAAAGCTGCCGGCGTGCGCGAACGCACATGTTTTATAGCTTCCTGGTCGTGACGTCACCCCGCCTGTGACGTTTTGCCCCCCGATTGGATGATTTGACACGTGATTCAGAGCCTATAAACGCTATAGGCGTTCCCATAGCGTTTAGACGCAGCTCGAGTTCCTGAAAGGGAACCGACGCACAGCACAAGATTTATTGTTAAAACTTTAAACGGTCAAGTAACATCCAAATTACTTTACATTCTTTATTCTTTCCTGATCCTAGCGTGGTGAGCATATTTTATTGTTGTTTACAAGTCATTTGCAGTTCATGTTAATGTTTATGGAGATCACTGTGGATAAGCGTATAAACGGCAAATGTGTTGCAGTTGTATTTTAAAAAATTTATTTAAATAAATACTTTAAAATAATTTGAGTTTTAGCCTGGTTTAATATCATTTATATGTATACAAATGTTTTGGTCAAATTAAGCTGTAAATGGAATGGATTTCTAAAGATATCAACAAAAAACGGGCAAAAAAACTTTAAACGCAATGTTCTCCTCTTTCCATTGATACCAAAATCTCAATTTTGAAAATTGCGACATCCGACTCATTTTGTTAGATCGGGTCACATATGTTGGACAAACTTGCCAAGTCAGTGTTGGTCTATCAACATGCACAAATTCAGTTTATTTTTTTGTCATACGACAAGCAATACAGTAAACAGGGTAATAAAAAAGGTTTCAAAAAAGGGACCTTTTAGACCCTCTTTACTGGAGTAAATCTTAAAAACAATATTAAAGAAAATAAAGTTGCTTTAACAATATCAGACAATTGTCTGTTGCTACCTTAGAATTATAAGGTTCTATCTGCATTTTGACCAATTTTGAGATATTGAGTTTCTGCATTGTAAATACCAAAACTGATAAGTGGATCAAATTACTTTAAAGCATCAGAGTTACAGACACCCCAAATGTATTCTAAATATGAAATATTAAAATTCTACCTAATTTAGAAATTAGGAATTTTGAAACAGGTCAATTGCAGATAGAACCTTGTAACTCTATGAACTCTGAATTGCCTTGGAATTACAAGGTTCTATCTAACATAACAGAAAAGATAACAATGATTTAAGAAATATTTACAATTTACTCATGTAGCCTATCTTGAATATGTTAAATGTATATCTTACAAATGTGTTTTTATCTATCAAAATGTTATATCCAAGCTTTTAATTGTACAGTGTTGCGTCCAGTGAAGAAGCAATTTTCTGAGTTACATGCTCCAGGCAAGTAACAAGACAGAAGGCTTGAATGCTGTAAATCATTGTTTATTTTGTTTGATTATATAGATCATGCTACTCAAGCAATTGTCTGAAGATAAAAACAACAACTGCAACAATAACATAAACCTATGACTGCCTTCAAATTCTCAAATATATATTATTATATTCATATTAGCTAGCGCTAGTTTGCACACCTGCTAGCATGAACTAGCATGAATAAGTTGTCAAACACAAAGATATTTAGGCTTTTCGAGAAATCTATAGTCAGATAGAACCTTATCATTTTAAGGTAGCGATGTATTTGTTTACATTTTTTTTTTAGATTTTTATTTCCTTGAGAATCCTGAAAGTTCTTAGCTTTTATTATTCACACAGTTTAAGCAAGTAAATAAGAGACACTGTAACTAAGCACAGAAGTGGTTGTAGGTAAAAATGAAAACAGGTTGAAGTGAAAACAATCAGGCCTATATAACTGACTCTTTCTGGTCCTCACAGAGCAAAATTAAATCACACCAGTCTGGCTCAGAGATGCTGGGGGGTTGTGATACAGTAATCTGCTGCATTTACAGCGACCCAAAGAGAAATGAGAAGACATTATTTGCAATCAGAAAATGAGACAGAAGCAAAAGAGAGAGGGATCTGCTCTGAGAGACACCGGAGATGAGAGACCTTCTGATTTACAACATTGCTGAACACAAAATGACCTCTCATTACACTTTACCATCTCACAGTTTCCCACAAGGGCCCATTCTAGCACTCACACATGCCACAATATTAGAAAGACTAAAACTGGTCCTCCCCAAACGAGAGACTGTTTATGACATTTTTTTATAAAAACGTGAAGTGATATTGTATGTTTAGTTTAGTGTATGCTGTAAGTGTATATCATATCTGTGTGTGCATTTGTCTATATACTTAAGTGTCAGTGTGTGTGTGCAGAGATAAAGTGACTTTTGCCCTTATGATAGCATCTTTTAAATGGACAGCTGGTCACCCTGCTGCCCAATGACCTCTGGGATCAAGGTCACTGACCAGACCATTTAGACCCAAACGGACAAACACACACACACACACACACACACACACACACACACACAGTGACCAACACACAGTGACCAACACCAGCATGACCATAAACAGATGTAGTGTGCTTTCAGATTTTAGCTGAAAGTGACAGTAATTACTGAAGACAGTAATGAATGAATAAATGATGATGCTTAATTTCATCTACACTGATGTAAAAAAACAAAACAACTTATATTTTGGTTATATATAATGTCCAATAAATAATAACCTTATTGCAATGATAACAACATGATTTGAATCATTAAGAAATTATGTACTGCTGTTGTACTTGAATGTACTTTAAAGCAGCAATGCGAACTTCTATTCACTTGCAATTGGAAATTGCCCTTGTATGTGTGTTTCATTCGACCATAAGTGGACTTTACAGGGAGTTTCGCTATCTTAAGTGATACATAATGTGTGTTTTGGATATGCATATTTATTTTTAATTTAAAAGTACAGTACATGACAATGTTTGATGTGGTTATGAGTCAGGTCTGTGTGTGGTGGGTTTGCTCCACTGGTATGCTGATGTCAGTGATGACTGGTTTTAGCATGACACTGCATGGTTTTGTCAGTTTAATAAGATGCGGAGTGTTGTAGAGAGAGAAAGAGAAAGAGAGAGAGAGAGAGAGAGAGAGACAGAAAATGTGCTGGCAGCTCAATATTGTAGCATTATACACCAATCATGCGCCTTAAAACAATACATATCACAGATCACACATACTGTATATGGTGAAGATTGTGTACTCTTATCTTTAACCCAATATTATAATGCTTATTAACAATAATACAAACACACTACCACCTGCAAGTGACTTGCAGCAAAGAGGTGATCCATGACTGACAGTATAATACACAATGGCTTTTTAACTCACCTGATGGATTACAGTAGAGAATGGGGATAGATTGATTGGCTATTCCAGAAACAGTGGCAGTGGAACTACTGGTCAATACAGTTCTTCCCTCAACATTTAACAGCACAAAACAATTAAAATATGGATCTGGAGAGGGGGGTGATGAGAACCAAGCGACTTCTGATAGTTCCCCCACAACGGGGTACCAGATTGCTTTCTAAGACATCTAAGATGGTATATCAATCCTACATGCTAAATGTTTTAACGAGAGCTGTTGTCTAAGGATATTTCATTTTTTTGCCCGTCACTTTTGCTTTAAAGACAAAGAAATAGAATAAATTATAGATAATGGAAACATAAAAAAAGCATTTGATTGTTGGAGCGTGTTCATTGCTCTAGAATTCAAATTATTTACTTTTTATGTTGGATAAATGTATTTAAAAAGTAAACATAAAAAAATAAATTATAAACAAAGGGAAGAAAGATGGAGGACAATTTGTGTCGTGGGTGCACGGCTTCTACAGGGTGTGTGTGTGTGTGTATCTGTGTGTCAGAGAGACCTTAGAAATTATTACTATTGATTTCTATCCTTGAAACGTGGAAATGTTACCAGATGGCTTCAGGACAGTTGTGGCCAGTTTGTTCGTATGCTAGAAGAGGCACAATATAGTAAATTCCTATTCTTTTAATATGACATGAAGTGTACACCTCTGCATCAGAAAACAGAAAGGTTGAGTTTTTTTAGGATATGTAAAAATATATTGCTTACTGTGTGGTCATTTTCACTAAAGCGGAGGGCACTCACTGTAAGCTCAATTCAATACAGCTACATTCAATTCCAATTTACTAATATAGCACTTTCACAATGTTGAAATGTTTTAAAGTGGTTTTACATATAACATGAAAACATATATAACCCATAGATTATAGAATACATGGTATTACAAATTTTTATTGTTCATTATAAGATGTATTTTAGTAAAATTAATTAGTAATACGAAGATTATAATCGGTTATAATTTATGAATATGAAGTTGGCTGAACTGATGATAACACATTTGGACCATTTGAAGAAATGGACGTGCATCAGAAATAAATCTCACTGCATGCGAAGGCTCATACCTGTTTCAGCGGTTTCAGCATACTGAAACAGTAAGTACTTTCTCTGAGACTAGGCGACATTTAGTCAATTATTATGATAGATATCATATTAGCAAGATATGCCATTACAGCTTACATGGAAATGGCCCTTAGAATTCTTTTTTTTCATAGAACAGTAGTATAATATACATAATATATTTACAATAATACCATAAAATGTCTGAACACTACATAATAAAAAGAGAATGAGAGGGAAAAAATAGTGAAAGTCTTTAAGAATGTAGTAAGATTGTTTTAATAAAAGCAATATTAACAATTGACAGCAGTCTCTCAACAGTGGCAAGAAACCAAAACTCCAGTGATGTATAATGTGCCAGTTTTCCTTTGGGACAATAAAGCTGCAATCCATAATGTTTTGTTTAAACTGGAGAGCTTACAATAATGATTAATAATTTTATATAGATTTAATACTGTCGGGTCTGATTTTGTTACAAACACTGAGAAATGCTTACAGCAGTGGGAATTAAGGTTACAGCTGTAATAATCTTAAACTGGAATGAGGATAAGCATCTAACTGAACAGGAACTGGGACAAGTGTTGGGTCGAACTAGAACTGCTGGTCAAATGTCTGTGTCTTATTTCAGAGCTTCATGCTCCACACTGCATTGCTGTCTGCCAAGCAGTGCCCCCGAAATTTAGGAAATTGTGGGTTGTGCTCTAATTTTGATTTTGGACAAAATTTTAAATATTAGATAATCATAAGTATATTTTGTAGTACTATATTACACTGTATATTATATAATGTATATTTTAGCCATGCTATATGGTAAATATAGTCCAGCTAAAGGCATTGTTAGACACACCATACAATAGCATTCACAGCTTTGTATAGGATCTTTCACTGTTCGGGGGTCTACCATTTGACACACGGAAGTCATGGTTAGAGATACTCTAAATATAATCAATAGTGATTAGGAATGGATGGTAATAATCAGACAAGCTAGTTAATCTAGTTGATCAATAATTTTATTTATTATTTATTTTACACACACACACACACACACACACAGTAGTGGCTTATTACAGCTGACCACGCCAGTCTTACCTGGATGCTGAACTTCCATCAACCGTAGGGTCAGCGAGGTCCAGCACCAACCAGGGCAGCAGCATGCTAACGCTGGTGCCCTCTCCAGACGCCCATGCCTTGCAGATGAGTGCCGGTACTGCAGTCGGCAGGAGTAAAAAGATCTGGGTCTGGATGCTAGCAGTGGAGACCGAGAGCTGTTCACCATCGAGTACCTGAGGCGGCAGCAGGCGAACAACCAAGTGCTGGTGCAGGTGAGGGGCTGGCTAGAGGCCCAAACACGCCGAGACTGACCGGCTGTGTCATCCCAAGGGCCCGAGGTCAAGTCACTGCATTCCCAGTGGGGCAGCCTGGAGCTCCTTGATGGTGTTGTCCACCGGCAGTGACAGGCACCTGGAGGGGGGATTATCGCCTGCAGGCAATCTTGGTTGACATTTCGGTAACTCCAAGACGGTGCAGCGGCTGTGACAGAGATTTTACTGGCCGGGGTGTCAGCAGGATGTGGAGCTGCACGTCCACTGCTGCGATGTCTGCACTGCGCAGAAGGGACCCACTCGACGATCACAGGCACCGTTGCAGCAGTACCTTGTCGGGGTGCTGATGGAGAGGATCAGGGTGGACATTCTGGGCCCGTTCCCCATTACAGATGCCGGTAACCGTTTTGTCCTGGTCACTATGGATTATTTCACAAAGTGGCCAGAGGCATATGTGGTGCCATTTTGGTGTGACTTAGTCCTGCATAACTGGACCTTGAGCTGTGAGACTGTGGTTACAAATGCTGTTGTTGCTTCTCCACCAGCATTTGCCACAAACATATATGAAAGATTCTGCTCTCCCTCCCCCTCTGTTGTCAAAGAGCAGTTTTCTTTGTTTCCACAGAGCCATGATTCTGTCAAAATCCCAGAGAGAGAAGGAAAGAGAGGAAAAATCAATCGCTCTCCATACAACACTGTGTGTGCCTCTGGCCACAGAGAGGGAGAGAGAAAGAGAGGGAGAAAGAGAGGAAAAGAGGAAGAGGGGAACATAACAAGGAAAAGAGAAAAAGAAAGAGATTGATGTAGAAACATTTTACTGTTCACTCCTGACAAAATAACGTGCATGAGTGCGTGTACGTGTGTGGTTGTGTGTGTGAGTTTGGCACTGACAGAAAGAATGATGCATCTTTCACGGCATCACTTCACCTGTCTAAATCATTGTGTCTGCCCAAGGGCCAGTAACACACACTCTCTTTCTGTCTCCATAACACACAGTTGACTGTACACATCTTTCTCAGTCTTCTAGTATCTTAAAACTATCTGATTTACCTTCCAATCTATGAGCATTCATCACAGCAGTCAGGTTGGGCTCTGCTAACTTCCTATTGACCTGACTGCAGTACAGATCTCTGCAGTTTGTAAAAACTTTCAGAGGATTCACATTTGACAGTCACATACTGTTTGGAGACAGCCATATTAACATCAGCAAATGTGAATCTTGTCTAAAGAAGGTTTATCCTCCATGACACAACCCTATTCTTCTCCAGTTGTATATGTTGAAGGGCTGTTTAATCTCCAGGCCAGCTGTGTTCTCATTTACCACAACATGTGTCCCATGAGGCCCTTCTGGACAGCTTATCCAATCAGCTTGCTACTGTCCTGCTGTCCCATATTAGTGTGTATGTAGGAAATAACACTAAGGATTTGTAAAATACCATTAGCTATATTCGTAACATAAGACTTTTTTGTCTTTTGCCACTTTTATTCTTGGGGATATTAGATAGAGGTCAAAAAATGGTGGGCATTGATGCTTATTTGTATAAAGTATGACCAGAAGAAATGACAATTACTTAATTTAAATAAGCATGGTGCAGCACATATAATGAATGGATAAGTTAGAATGGTATTTCAGTAAGATAAAAGACCCTGCCCTGAAATAATACATGCTAAAACACATTTTATTTTATTTTCAGGGGCCTGATCATCACAGGGCCCAGTTCAGCATTCCTGGATTCCTGGACCTTAAACTATGGGCTTTGTTGTACAAATACTTCATACTGATTCTCACGAGTCTGAAAAATAAACAGAAAGTCTTTCACAGCTTCAGTGCCACAGTTTTGGTCTTGGTGTTGGTCAACAAATTTACACATTTAATAAAACTTTGCCAACAGCTCTAATGATAAAAAACAAACAGGTACACTGGGGCCTTAAAGGCATGTGAAGAGTAGTGCTCTTCTGTCCAGCACTCTTCATCTCAGGCTGCTAAGAGCCATTAGGTCTCTTATCTTGGCTCCTTGCCTCTCAAAACACTCTTCTGTCTGTTTCATGGTCTCTTTCAGGCCCTCTCCACACTTCTCTCCATCCTTTCCCCCTCTCCAAATGCTCCTTCAGGCTTTTAAGACGAGTCTCCGTCCTTCTCCAAGGCCTTGGAGTCAGTGCAGCAGAAATGCAGCGCAACAAAAAAGAAAGCTGAAGACGGCATTCAGGCGGTCCCTTTTCTCCATAGCCTTGTGAAGAGCCCTTCAGTGCACGACACAGAAATAATGTGAGATCGAAGCATTAAGAAAGTCTCTTTTATTAAAGAGGAGGATTTGGATGGAGGGATGAGAAGGAAATGGCCTTTTATGTTGTTGTACATCTGCTGAAAAAGTTTAAGGACAGGAATCCTTCATGTTTTTAGAGGGGTTGATGGTGCAGGTCATTTCTATGTCAAAGCT
>JAZGTK010020959.1:0-10796 GCA_036877625.1 Ambastaia sidthimunki
ATGTGTACAGGTTATATATATTTATTTCAGCCACACTGCAGAAAGTGTGCAGGTCTGCAGTGAAAGATTTCAGCCAGCAGGGGTCAGAGTGAGAGAACAGTCAGGAAGTGAGTCACCTGATGTCTGGGATTTGTTTGGACCTGCACGCTTTCCCTGCCACTCGACCTCAGTCACTAACAGTTTCAAGCATACTGTTTCAAAGAATAACATTTAGGTCCTGAATATGAAAGAGACTTGAATGTGGGCTTTTTTTTATTTGGGTTTGTAAGCAACTACAAAAAAACTATCACGCAACTATTTTTCCTAGAGCAAGTGCTCCATACATTATCTAAAGAAGTTGCATGCAGTGCTCAATCCAGTAACCTGTTTGAAAAGCCTGAATGTAGTGACTCAACAAACTAATAAGCAGTTTAATTTGTGAATACTCACAGGTGTGGGTGCTTTTACTTTCATCATTAGAGTCCTTTAGGCTGTACTTCAAAAGAGAAAATCATAAACAGAAACGAAAGCTCCAGGCTCAGGTACATCAGGCCTCCCACACATACATACAATCTTTGTTCCTCATTTACGTAAGTGAACATTTCAACACATTCAGGAGAATCCTAGCTTTGTCATGTATTGGTCACCATCGGCTGGGTCATGTTCTCTTCGTCATTCGCCCACAGAGAATAATCAGCCCATCAAATATAGACATGCTTTCATCACCAGCCTCCTCTAAAGCTTTTTCACTGCCTGTGTGCTGTAATATATGCTTAAAGCTATTAGACTTTCACAGTAAAATGATCAGTTATCAAGTCGTATAAAAATGTCACAAAGATTTTTATTTTTTGAAGACAATGTGAGTGGCTCCTGCCGAGCAGAACTTCTTACAGTGACAGCTGTGGGTGGTTGCCAGGGCATTGCAAAACTAAACAATTAGTTTTAACAATTTAAATATTTAATGACACTTTAAATATATTTAATTAAAGTTAAATATTACTAAGGATTACTTTCCAGCACTGTGCATCACTAGAAACTGACATCTCAACAGTATAGACATATTGAAGTGATAATACAGCATACTAGAGTCTGTGAGTTTAAAGTAATGTAATCAAACATGTCTTTATATTACTTTAATTAAGTGTTTAACTGAGGCCAGTAAACAAGCTGTAAAATGCTCTGATGAGCACCGGCCATGGAAACAGGTATGCGTGATACAGAGTTATGCAGAGTTTATTTGCTGCCAACCACATAACAGAACAAGCATTTGAACAATATTCCATTCAATATATTAGAAATGCATTGAACAGGGCTACTGCAACGGCTATGTTTGGGAATGAAATGCTATTTACATAAAATACAGTGTGCTAAAAAGCATTTGAAACAGTATCTGTTATTCAGTGATCATTACTTTGATGTCACATGACCTCACAGAAGTGGCTTCACAACATTGCATTGTGGGATGGGATATTCAACACAGTGTACTTCTAGTTGGATACTGCATATTTTGTCAAATACATCTGGGTATTTCATGTGTACCAAAATTGCATACTGTGCAATGTATGCTGCATACTTGTGTAGTGTGGTAGCATATAAGTACCAGTTTATCATATACTAAACAAAATCAATGCCCCCAAACACTGAAAAATGTGATATATCTATGATATATACATTTTGTAGTCCTGGTGGACAAGGACCAACCATATAGCAGTAAAGTTGGACTTCCATACTGAAATAAACTCCAGTATTATAAATATAGAACATGAACAAAGTGGTTGAAAATATTATTTCAGATAATTACTGAAGTATTAACCTTTACCATCGCAGTAAAAGGGCTTATGACATAAAGGTCATTTTTAATTGACCTTCCCATTCCTCTCTGTCCTGATGATGCATATATTGGCCAGGAGAGGATCAGTGTTAAGACCTGTCATATCTGACCTAAACATGATCCAAAGCTCATTATGACGCGGCTGACAGGAACATGACCACATGCCAGCTAACAAAGCACCAATTTTTAACTATTACTGTGAACTTTATTTGACTTAAGACATAGGACTGCCTTAACGTCTGTTGTGATGGGTTTTACATGTATTGAACTTGGCCAGTTGTATGCAAATTGTGTATATTTTTACATAGTCATTTACATTCTAACATAAACGAGTACATAAACAACTTCAGTGTTTTCACACTTTGTCTGACTCTGAGTTAACATTTTTATGTTATTTTCATATATTTAGGGCCACTTTTAACCCTATGTTCAGCAATGTTTCACACTTTGTTATTAAGTGTGTTAGCATAAGTTATTCCCTGAATTGGACTGCCAAAGGGTTACAGAATTAGTAACTCAGGGTAAGTATGAACAGTGTAAAACAGAGGTTTTAAAATGACCCAGGGTTAAAAAGTTCATGTGTACAAAATAACTGTAAACCGCATGTTGTGTTTGAGAACAATATGAAGGAAAAACTGTAAAAAAATATATACTTGGACATCAGACATAAACTCACAGCATGAGCCCAGATAGCAAACTGACATTGATTCTCTGTAGACTTTAGGGCCAGTTTGCTGTCTTGGAGAAATTTCAATGTGCTGCTTTGGGCACATTTGAAACCTGATTCAATTTAATGTGTAATTATGACTGGATAACATATTATGAGAGAACTAGACAGTAAAGTTTGAGGACAAACTTGACAAAGCCAGGCCTAAAAAAGGGTATACTTGTTTGAAATACGAGTTACAAGTTTAACATATTTTAGTATGTTGTTAACATTTTAACAATCTAGTATGATTTAACATTAGATATACTAAAATATGGTTTATCTGTGATATTATGAGGTTGCTAGGGTCTTCTTAATGGTTGCTAGGGTATGGCCAGGATGTTTCCAGGGCAATTCCTGAAACCCACTGACAGCCCAAGTCATTAGCCCATTCACATGTCTCTACAATGTTCTAATGCTGAGATATGGTGTATTCGTTTGATTACATGGTTGCTAGGGTGTAGCTAGACAGTTTACATAAAACTAATAGATGGATGTGTGAATCAAAAGAGCCAACTCCCATGTCTCTGTGATGTTCGGGTGCTGAGATATTATATATTTTCAATATAATTAATTGTATTTGTTAAATAAAACAAAAAATCAGAACTGCACTCCAAATATAAGTGGCAGGCAACCCCTACAGCATAGGCCAGGCTCAAAAATAGATTAACCCTAGTGCTTAGCAGCCAATGGGAACCCATAACGTGACCAGATGGACTCAAGATCACACGTTATTTGCGCTTTGTCAAACTGTTGTTTGCGTGTCAGTTACCCGTTGAATTTTAACCCGTTAAAGTTCGCGTGTTTTTGGACCTCCTGGCTTTCCATATAGTACGCCCCCCCCCTCAATAAGCCTGTCGATTTGACCACTATTTCATTAGTTAACTTTACGTCAAACGGTGCGGGATGAGTTATGTACCGAAGTTTTGTCCAGAAAAAGAAGTATGCAAGAGAGTAAAGATGCTTCGCAAGCACCATTAATAATAAACTTAAATACTACAACAGGATGTTGACTTTGTCATGCCAACGTAATAAAATTCGGGTTTTTCCCAAAGTCGTCTGCGATTGCAAAGAATGCGTAAATTCAGGGCGCTAATTTAAAAATGCACTAATTCGCTTTCATTAGTCACAAATCGCTACTTTTGTACAGAACAAATAAACCAACAAAAACACATTTTTTTTAAGAATTAAACATTAGATTAGAAAAAATACAGCAGACAATTATGCAATACGTGCTTTTTTGTTATTTGCTGGTGTGCACGATCAAAATTTCTCTCTCTCTCTTTCTCTCTCTCTCTCTCTCTCTCTCAAGGCTTCGGGTTAAGCGTGTATACGTCTTTCGCAAGAGGCGTTGCTCGTCGGCATGTGGCGTTACTCTGCAAGGCATAGAAGAAATTTCCGCTTCCTGCACCGATAAACAACAAACGCGAGTTAAGAAAGCATTTGCAGCGAGTCCTTCAGTAACTGCAACGCCAGATTGTTATTTACGAGCCGAGCGAACCTTGATTCTCGTGGACGGATGGTTCTCGTGCAGTGACGGATCTGCGCCTCAAGAACTCGCCGTTTAATTTGTCTTTTCTTTAACTGTTTCTAAACATAAGATACCTTATGTTTATGTCGGAGCGGGGAGGGCTCCCGAGGACTGGGGGCGTACCGTCTCCGCAGCCCTCCAAACCGGTGGCGATCACCTCCAATCGCCCGGTGCATATGAACCTGTACGCCACATGGGAAGTGGACCGATCATCCCCGAGCTGCGTGCCGAGGTAAGGCGCTTCTGCGTCGGTCAGGAAAGTGGCAGTGCACTGCCAGATAATGCAGAGCCCTCGCGTTATCTCGAGGCATTTGAGGTTTGGGGCTTATTAGCATTTACCAGTAAACATGAGTAACGCAAAGGTACACGCTGGGGGAACTGTAACAGCCAATACAACTAAATAAAAATGAAATAAATCGTTAAAATCAGCCCAGTTAGATTTCGGCATGATCTGTTGGCGTTCGCATTGGAGGTGTGAGAAATGCTTTGCTTTGTGGTTATAATCGGTAGTGATCAAGGCAGCTTCTGTTTAGCAAAAACCTGAATTGTTTAGACATGTATGCATTGCATTTCAACCTGGCATTTGAATATTAAGGATGTTGCCATTGCAGGATTTCGTGCTTTGTGTCCCATCCTCGTGGTCTGTGGTGTATTGGACTAAGGGAATAATAATTGTCTACGTGCATAGATCATAAGCACTGTATTCCAACCTGACGGTGGTCTGGAGTGAGTAATTGTTTAGAGAGGCTGGTGTGGTAGCTGTAGGATTTCATGCTTTGTGCATTATATCGCATGTATGCTCTGTGCGCCCGCGTAAGGTCATCGCATGTATCATCAGATCAGATTAATGCATGTATGTGCCAATGTTAAAAACAACTGTCCACTTGAAATCAGTATTCCCATTTGTCTGTTATCATCTAGACTTCATATCAGTTACCTGGATACAGTAAACAAGCGTGGGAAATGGCTGCTCATTCAAGCTAATCGGTTTGTTTGTGTTAAATGTGTATTGATAGAGCAACTGGGTTAGATACGCGGTACACAGTTTGTGCTTCTGTTCCGTGTGGCATCATGCTGCTAATATTGACAGAATACTCTAAAAATACACCAAGATATTGATTGACTTGTTGATGGTTCTTGTTTTGCTGGAGCTGGTGGCTGTATTTAAAATGTAAAACATGAATACAAAGAGCACATATCTCTCTCCTTTCTACTACTATCATCTTGCTTGGGACTAGTATGAAATATTAATGTGATCTTGTTGTATGTCTGGTCCAGGGGGAGAACAGCCCTGTAACTCACCCCAGCTTCTTAATTAGGGCTAAAGATGACACAATTAGCGTCGCTGAACACCCATGTGCGCGTTGTGCGTGTCTGGTTTCCTACCGTGTTGTAGGTGTTTGGTACAGTATGTAAATGTGAACTTTCTCTGGTTACCTGTGTGTGTATGCGTGATAACAGGTAAATAGATAATGTCAGTGGTGATCTCTGTGTTGTGCTCACTGCCACAGTGCTAGAGTTGTGGATGCTATGTGGTTATGATATTGCTCTAAGATATTAGTCATATACTTGTATATTATGTTTAATTTATTCAGGCAAAAAGTCCAGTCATTTAGCGCTATCAAAATGTCATTTAGAAAGAGTTGCACCATTTTAATAAATAACAACTTGTTAATAACAACTAGTTGCATTAAGTTTAGTTTAAAAAACATTGAAAATGAATCACGTTTGCCTTAGCAAGTACCATTAATAAGTGATTATGTGTTTGTCACTGTGTGTGAATGTGTACTGTAGACAATTGCAATGGCTGTTATTTATATAATGGTTGTTTAGATAAAATCTTTCATTGCAAAATATGGGCATCCATGAGCATGTTTTGGCAGCTGAATCACTGATTTGGTGCCAAAGGCCAGCAGGGAAGAGAGTGTGACACCTACTTCAACATAAACCATAACAATCACATTATAATGGGCTTCATTTTTCTAATCGCACCTTTGGCCTTATGCAAGTTGCTCTCTATTATGGGGCTAAAATTGTGCCAACATTAAATAAACCAACAAACCCAGCATTTTGCAAACAAGTGGAATCTGCTTTGCAAAGGAAACCCGACTCTCAAGCAAACGGAAAGTGCTTTTAAATACAAAAGGCAATTAGAAAAATTATTTAGAGGTGCAATAAATAAATGTACTGTTTTTAAATAACTGTCTTTATCTTATATACATATCTTTTATATGAGATTCCCCCTGCATAGCTTGATTTTCTAACAAATGTGACTACGCACATTTTCTCAAAAATGCTGCTTTGCAGATTTGGAAATTTCTTAGTTTGCTTGAAATAAATGCAAATAAAGCAGCATTGTATAAATTTAAGGGTACAAACAGGTTACACTTAGGTTAATGGCAAGGAACCATATAGGCGATTGAGTGATACAATTGGTGTCATGTTTTTTTTTTGCTTGCACTAAGGCACATCTTTTATATAAAATGATCTACTGTCAGTGTACCATGATTCTACACTGACAGATCCGTTCTCGAAACGGATATCGAATATCAAGCAATGCATTCAAATAAATTTGAATATCTACGAGCCCCGCCAACAAAAACCCCCCAAACGGAGATTCAATCACAAATTTTACAGGGTTAGCTATTGGTTTATTCGCTTGATTTGGGCCTACGCTACAATACGTTTAGAGTGCCCACTACTGGATGAGATGGCAAACAATGAAATAAAAATCCAACGGTCTAATCATGGACTGTAAAAAATGTGCTACACATGGCACTTTAAAATCCAAAAATAAAATCAACCGAATAGTTTATTTATAGTTCGAATACGGATATTTCACGTCATATTCAAATGCATAAAAAGTGAGTCTTATTATACATATGAATTTAATGCATTAATTTATTCCAATTTAAACTATTTTGTGATTTAAACTTCAGTTACAGTCTACAATAAAATGAAAAACGTATGCATTTTTTGGAAAGTTGGCTTAAAGAAGAAATAAATAAAATATATGTGGCAGATTATATGAATAATTCATCTAAAAACCTATGGAGATGCACATTAATACATTCAGTTCTTTTGAGGGAGAGTGGGACAGATCAAACTGTCAAACTGAGCTCAATAGCGGCTGGCTGGATGGGGTGACTGGTGTAAGGAGCAGTAACTAACCAGTCGGATCATGGTTGCTTGGAAGCTTTAAACAAGGTAAAACTCCTGCAGAATGTTGGTCATGCATAAAACCAGATGTAAATGACTAATTCCCTAAGAATAATTAAACTGCGTTTGCCTTAGTTTGCAAAATGCTGGGTTTGTTTGTATAGTTTTGGAACAATTTTAGCTCCATAATTTATCCTTAACAGCTATAGTCCTTGTATATTTCCTCATAAAACATTTAGTACAGAAAGACTTTTGTCGACCTGACATATTATAGCTTATTTTTTAATTTTAGCTTAACTTTTGTTTTTTAAACCAGCTAGCGTGCACAACTTCATTGTGCCCCTTTTAATGTGGTCTTTTGGCTCAGAGAAACTGCTTGTTCCTGTTCATCTGCATCTGTTTCCCTCTGCAGTCTGAAGGCTGACGATGTCACATCCTGTTGTTTGTGCTGCCACCAATTTCAGTGTGTGGCTGGAGTCAAGCTCTGTTTGCCTGATTTGATAGCTGGGCATAAAAGAAAAAGAATAAGTACGACAGTCTGAGACAAAGATGGGGGGAAATTTCTTTCTTAAAATGTGAAACGGAAAGAGAAAAGCGGGTGGGTGGGGGATAGATAGAGGGTAAAAAAGTAATTGCTTCTGCAGCAAGGTGTGAGAAAAACGAAGCTGTGGCACCCAATCAATACATTCAGGTTCCTTGGCAGCCCATTCTAAAACTACCTGATCTTAGATCAGTGCAGAAAACTGAATCCACCTCTATCTGAAAAGCCAAATAATGAAACTGGTGCTATGTTGGAATTCAGATAATTGGGCCTTTAATAATAAAAATTTTTTTATTCAAAGATGCACTTTTGAAAATGATTCAGTGTCTATGAAAATGCAATATTATAAAACCAATTAGCCACTGCAAAAATCTCTGTATCCCTTTACTCTATTAAAATCTCTGTAATGCAGAACCCCTTGTGGTTTATTGTTTTATTATTTATGCAGTTAATTCATGAAAATAAATTGTTAGTCACTGAGTGTTCTCAGAAATGTCTCGGATGTCTGATAGTGCAGTGTTTTAAATGCCAACTCTAAAAGGCTAGATTCACTTTCGTTTTACTGAAACTCTTATTCAGCAGTCACATTCTAGACACTGGGTACCAGGACTGATGTGCAGAGAAAGGAATGAGATGCTTGGCATGCTTTCCCATCCTTTAATCTCTTGAAAGTGTTTGGGTGGTGAGGGGAATTCTCATGACTTTCCCCAATGTTTCGTTTTGGGCATGTTTATACCTCTGTGGTTTAGTTATTGGCTCTGACGTGTCGTTATCTTTAAGTAGGATCCTAACTAACCTGACAGAACTGATTAAAATGGACTTCCCCATTTTGCCACTCTCACTTTCTCTTTGTCTGTTGAGTTCAGGATTATTTTTTTCCTCTCAGAGTTTAGATAATTCCATAAGACTTTTCAGTGGCTCTTTACAGAGCATTAAGGGTCAACAAAGAATCTTTATAAAGAGTCTTTATTTATAAATTTGTTACAGCACAGTTTAGTACACCAGGGGTTTTTAAAGTGTTGGGCAGTAGCAGCAGGAAAACATTTTGCATTTTCGGCAAACTGTGTGGCAGAATTGCTTTGTAAAGTTATTCACAGTTGATCACCAGACGTGCGCTACACGGTATTACGTAGTGCAACAAACAAATGGTCAGCTTTTCTCTATAAAATACAGCTCGTCACATCTGGGTGTTGAGTTTGTAATGTGAGACCCTAGCTTATAAAAAAAACGTGAGCCAATTGACATCCAGGTGTGGTACAGTGCATTTAATATACTTAATACATTTTATTGTATGTACAGATTCATACAGATACAAAGTTACAAGAGCCATTGTGCCTCTTTTTTGTAAAATGCAGTGAATCTTTCTTGTGTTGCCTTTGTTCCTGTCCAGCACTTTCCATTATCAGTATTATTTGGGGCTGCACAATTAACCGAGATAACGACTGATACAATTAACTAAACATGAAAACGAAACATTTTATTTAGGTTACTCTCATTGCATCAACATGTTTTATTTACTGTCATCAATCACAGACCAAACTGTTACTTGTGAATATTAGTGAATATTAGGAGTTTAAATATAGAAGCCTATCATGGGAAACTGTCCTGAGGAGCAAGTTTTAAGCAGTCTGGTGATCCACAAATGCCATTTGTTCTCTCACTTCTGCTTGTGGTGTTGCATAAAAATAATAGCTAAGGAAACGTCATCTGGCACTCCAAATCTTTCTGTGTCAAATGTATTAAATGTAAATAACAGTGTTGTTTTTATGCTGTACAAATGTGCAGTTCAGTATTCAGGCAGTTGATTTAGGGGTCTATAAAACAACAGTCAGGTAATTGGGGAACACGGTTCTCAGTTTGTCTTGGATGTGTACATTAATTACACTTACATTTATGCATTTGATAGATGCTTTTTATCAAGAGTGTCTTACAGTGCTAGATTCTCTACCAGCTGAGTTACAGTTGAGGTCAAGTAAATGTGTTCATTGAAATAAGGATTGTGACAATATCAGGAGAATTCATTAAATTATGACTTAATTGCGTAGCCCCAATATTATTGTGATGACACTATCCATGTAAGATGTCAATACAGAATCAAAACAAAGTCACTTTGTCCTGTTGACCGACAAGCGCATTAACTGATGCAATCCATTCATGATGCCTGTGTAACTCTTTCAGTCATGTAGTCAGCATTAACCCTGCAGCACTGACCTGCTGGTACACTGAGATACTGACACAGTTAAATACAGCTGCCACATGCTCAGTGTCACAACAGTGTTCAGCATGTCAGTACCCATGTGACTCAGTGTCTGAGCCCCAAAACTACTGACTTCACTAATTCCCAAAGCTTATTAGAAAGACTTAAAGCAGACGCATGAACTGCGGCATTTATTTACCAAATTACTTAATCTGTAAGTGTGTTTACAGCTCAGATGGTTGCGATAATCCTAATTGTTGGACACAGTTGCTGCAGTTATATTTAATGCAGAACAATATCGCACATCTATTGGTAAAAATTAAAACCAAGTTGACCTTCGTTAAGCTCTGCTTTTCCTAGCTAATGTTTCTGTGACAAGCTTTACAGAACATTCTATAGGAATATCAACAATATTCATCAGTAAATTGTGCTCACAAGTGGTCACAATTAACACATTAAGGTAGAGCTGGTTAGTAAGTTTACTATTACTAACACTTTTAAATGGAAAGTAGCTTGAAAAGTTGCTAAATGTCACCAGATGATGTTACTATGATGTCACCGCATCATAGTTTTATCCTGTTTAGTGTTGGCAGTTAACGGTTGTGTCACTTCTCTCTTACTGTATACTCGCATACTATTTTAGTACAGCTGAAAACTTAATAAAGCTGATCTCAGTCATATATTTCTGTTCCTGTTCCATCAAACAATGGAACAAGTATGAAAGATATAGTGACCAATCATGACGTAGATGCTGCTGATTTACAAATCTGACAAAAACACCATAAACATAAGTTAAAGACAGCAGCTGTACAGTGAATGTTGAAAGCAATGAGTAATTTATTGTCATCCTGA
>JAZGTK010020960.1:0-10795 GCA_036877625.1 Ambastaia sidthimunki
TCTATCAAATACAGATTAAAAAACACACAGTTTAAGCACTTTCAGACAATAACACTGATGGATGATATTTTCACAGCGTGAACAGTTTAAAATGAGGCATTTACCTCATTGTGAATTTAAATATTACATGTGATTATGAAATTAGGATATTGTCAATTTATTACGTTTTCGTGCATTCAGTGAAACTCGGCCTGATCTGAAGGTATCAGCTAGATGAACGAGTTCTTAATATAATTGCTTAAAATCATAGACATCTTTATGAGGGGCCCTGTGGACGATTCTGGCAGTCACATACTACACCAGATAAGTCTTCAGTAAAGAGCGCTCGGTTTCCACAACCTTCAGTGAAGGGGTTTTGTGTGAACGTATGTTAGCCTGGATGTTAGCAGTGAACTAGCTGCTGGTCTTGGGCTGCCTTATCTAGTTGTTTGTGTAGCTGTGCTGCCCACTTCACTGGAAGGGTAAACATTTCAACCGCGATTGTGTTGGTCTTGTCGACCAGTTTTGTAAACTTCTAGCAGGGACTAAGTATGTAAATGTCAAAAAAGGTACTTAGTCTAGGCTAGCACAACATTGGTAATGAAAAGCACTTGTTTTTACTAATCGATGATGATGTAAACAAGCCATTAGCATTGAAATTTTGTCAGTGACAAATAAAATAGCTGATTGCCATTTTCATTTCTTAACTTGAGAATTACTGTTTGAATTTTGCTTGGCAAAGGCAAGTCAGACATTTTGTAGTCAGAAGTATTTTTGCATAAATTAAATTGAGTTTATTTTTACTGCTGTCCTATATGGAGTATTGAGATGAGATTATGTAGTGAAATAGAGTGTTTATCATCTGTGTTCGCAGGTAACAGTCACTGTCATAGGAACTGCAGTTATAATTAATGGGTGGAAGTAAAAAAAAATGCATAATCGATACACATGCAGCAAAACAGTGAATAATTGCGCTTTTCTGCTCTTTTTAAGAATGCACCGACAAGCCAAGTTACTACACATTGTCACATGGTTAGTTTATTGCCCGTTGTTTTGTGCCATTAAATTAATGCTTGTGTTTGTGACGGCACATCAAAGAGACGTTTCAAACTCAGGACCATCAAACAAAAGATCAAACAAGATCTCATGCAACAAAACAACATTTCTGTGTACTCTATTTTACTGGCAGTTGTTTTGAGTGGGGTAAAATTGACACTATTGTATTTTATGACATCTTTTCGTGGAAACGTGGAGGGCAAGTACTGCTGGCAGCTCTTTTAAAGCTCATATTGTTGTACAAAGAGAATATTTCACATGTAATAGCTGGATTTTTTAAGCCATATGGGTTTATGTCATGCACATGCTCTGAACATCATGTTTTCCGTGGCTGGATTTAATATTTTAACAATTGATTCATTGCATGATCTGGAGATGAATTCTTAGAAGATTATAGCTTTCTCGTTTGATGTCTAGACCCTGGAAATTATGGAATATCAAAGCTCTCCGCTTGCTTTTGAAAATTGGTTTGCATCGTCTGGAAACTGATCAAATCCATATTTTATGGAACAATTGATCCTGGTGATGTTTGATCACCCTGTTTTGCTGTATATCTTATGCTGTCTATCACTTCTGCTACCAACAGGCCAAAAGCACAAGAGGAACTGTTGAGTTTTTTTGGATTTGGCCTTTTTATTGGAATACTGATAGTAGTTTCCTTTCACTAATTCTTAATTTGGTGATGCAAGATCCATTTTAGTTTCAGTCATTTCATTTGTATTCTTAAACCGGTGCTTAGTTCCTGTTTGTCCTGAATCTTTCTGTAATATATACTCAAATTTACCTGTTTCCTTGCATTTGCTGTTGTATTGCCTTTGTTATCTAAGTTTTAATAATAAAATGTGTTTAAAACTGGATTATGAACATCTTTATTAAAACCTTTTAACACATTTTTTTCTGGTAAAAAATGAATTAACTTGTATTTCACATATATAAAAGTCAAGCACATTTTTAAACTGACTGCAGAACTTCTGAGGATCGGCCTGCAAGATCAAAACACAACAAAACTCAGTTTCTACAAATCATTTTTTATTCGCTGAAGATCTAATGGCATGACAGAATACAGTTCTTACTTTTTTACATCGTAAAAATAAGTTTACAACTATCTGTCTTTATTCACTATCTGTTCCAATAACTTTCTATTGACAGATGCATAGACTTCAACTCCATATGAGGTTGCAGATTTGCAAGAATCTCACCAGCAGAGAGACGTGACTCTGATCTTGCCACTGCGACCCCTCCCATCCCTCTGAGATTATAATGTTTAAAGGTTGCAAGCCGGTAATCACTCTGCAGAGTTTAACCGTCGTGTTGGATGTTGAAATCATAGTAGCTGCTTTTTCTTTGCACGTTCCTGATTCCAGATCTTGGTTTCTCGGGTGGGATCGGGCAGGTCAGAACTGGAATGACTGGGGGTCTGGGTTTAAGAGGTGGATTGAGCATTATCAGTGGAAGCTGGTTAATACCATGGTCTTAACTCTTCTCCCTTGATGACAAGCCATCAGCCTCATCTTGGTCTCCACCAATGGCCATCCAGAATGCTTTAGCAACCTGTTTGAAAATAAATCATCTGTCAGCAGTAAAGAATTACAAATATTAGTGTTGATGAGATACAGGAGTATGGCAAGTGCTATAACTCAGGGGTGTGCCAGAGGTGTCATGTCCTGTCCCATTTTAGAAATTTTAAGGTTGGCCTGGAAAGATATATTACCTTCTCAGTTCCTCCACTACTGATAACCAGGAACTGACATTATTAAGACTGTCTTTCTGAAATACAAGACAGAGGTGAATAAAAAGTCGCAATCTGTAACATTTTCGGGTTAACAATGAACCAAAATTAGTCACTGAACAAGTGTTACAAATCAGTGTTCAAATTCACATGTGTCATTTTATAATAATGATCTATAATTTGAGCTGTCTATGCCCAAAATCTCTGAGTAACATATAAAATGCAGGCAATACTGTTAATGGATACCAAGTAGTGTATTTGAACAGTATATAGTATTGACAGTGAGAATACAGGACCTCATGCCACCCTTAATGATAATATAAAGTTTAATACTGCCGACTGCTGGACAAGTAATGTAATATCACAAATATCACTAAACTTTATGGGTTAAGAAACCGTTTAGTTGTGCATGCAGACCACGAATCACGACGTTTACTTTAATTTATGGCAAACATGTGGTTAAACTAAATACCAAATAATTCACTGATGTACAAGACGCAATGACAAGACAAGAAACCGAATAATCATATCAGATGTTTGTAAAATAAAATACAGGCAAAAATACAAAGAAATCAGTTTAACTTATACTTATAACTAATAAAACATTGTTATACAAATAGGAATATGATTAACTGTACACTACAAGAGCTGTAGTTTTATGCTATCGTTAAACAAATACATTGAAGTCAACATGTTTAAAGAAGTTTTTGATCTTTAAAGTGAAGACATCACCATGAATGTTTCTCATTGACAGCTAACATTATCTTAGCCGAAAGGCTAACATGTGCGCGTTAACGTAACACGTTAGCAACAGCTGTCAACCCCTTAGAAACCGTTCACCTCTGACCTCAACAGATTGACTTCCGTGTCTGCGTCCGTGCATTAGAAAGTCAAAAGTTTAACTTAAAACAAAGACACAGCCAATTCACAGTTGCACAAGTCAGTAATACACAAAAACAACACAATGCAAACAAGCCAAAAACAAACATCCGGTTTCCTCACGATGAATGGCACGCGTCGTGTTGTCATAGTAACGGCCAGACGATTGTTTAGACATCGACAGCAAGATTTTAAAATGCTTAAATTATAAACTAAAAACTTCAAGCGTTGTTTAGTTGAGAAATGGCGGAAGTCCTTAAAAATAAAGACGAGGTTGGACATATTTTAGTGCAGGTAATGTTCAAGAAAACTTGTCAACAGTTGTTGAAATGTTAACTAAACGAAAGTCAGAAATATATACTAATCTTAACTGGTAAAGTATGCAGTTAAGTTACAGTATAGTGTTTACATTATATAATTAGACATGAGAAACACATGCAGAAAGTTTTTAATGTGTGTTTTAGGTACAGGATGATTTAAGGCAGCTGAAAAAGAATCTAGTTCGACTGACTGTCCAACAAGATGGAGAAATGTTGGATGTTCAAGCCTTGGATGCAGCCATCAGTCGGACAGAAAAAGGAATAAGGGTAAAAATCACATTTTTCTTCATGCCTTTTAGCATGTATTTCTTGTAAAATTCATGCAGTCTGAAAACAATCTTAATCTGACTTGTCTCTTTGTTCAGAGGCACGCAGAGGAGTATCTAAAAACCATTAACAATCAGGTTGTGACTTTACCATGTATCGAAGAGCCTGAGAGAAAGACTACTGCTGCCAGGCTTGTTAGATGGTATTTATTGTAAATAATTCATGATTTGTAGTTTGTGAGTTTCACAATATGAAACTTGATGTTTTATCTGTAACATTTTTGCAGGCAGCCGCCATATGAGTCAATACCAAACACACATCCTCATAAAGTCCAGATTACTGGTGCCTCACCGGGGGAAAAGGTTTAATTAATGCTTAAACACTTAAACACACTTGGTATGTTTATTTTTAATAGATATATTCTGTAATTCATTGTTTTTTCAACAGCATAAATTGGCATTCACCATGCGTGTGCTAAATAACCCATTTCACCCAAAAAACAAGGAGATTGTGCAGCAACATTTTGGAATTCAGCTACCACACCTGCACACAAGAACCGGTGCCAACGTGAGTCCCAAAATAAATGCTTTTGTCTGAAGTATGAAGATGTGATGGTGTGATTTTTATTGTGCTTTGTCACCTGCAGTTGATTGCTCTGTTTTACTGAACAATTTTATTCTGTAATGTAATGAATTCTCATAACACTATAATGCTTTTATTGCTACTGTATATGACATGATGAAAGGCCGTTATAAACCCACATAACGTTTCTGACTTGTTAGTGCCAGTTTGGGTCTGGTTTGGTCTAGCTGGTGAACAATTGGCATCATGGTGTTTACCAGGGTAAAAAAGTGGCTTTTCTGATGAAGTTTGTTGACCAAGTGTGTCCAAAATACATCATCCAGTATTTGTGTCTTTTCAGCAGGGTTGTATATTTCCGGTTGCATTAAAAATCAGTAGTTTTTAAGTTTAAGGTTTGTTGATATTTGTGTTGATTATATGTTGGCCAGGACTGACTGTTGTCTTAACGCCAGTGTCTGTCACACAAATGATGGGATTGGCGTGTAATAATGGATGACTCCAGTCACTCCGCTTCACTCAGTCACTCAGACAGGAGATGTGCGTGTGAAGGTCACCTGGTTTGGCACTGACAGCTAAATCTGTTTGTTGGTAAACAAATTAATCTTTTCAAAGGTCACCATTTGTTTCAGTGTCCCTCCCCCCCGCGGTTCCTCCTCTGTCTACCGCGTCCTCTGTCTGTCTCTGGAGGAAGCTGTCATGTTGTTGAGAGGAAGTTATGAGACTTGGCTGGTGAAAGTGGACAGACGCAGATTGCTACACATCAGCATTCTTCAGAGGATGGTCACCGCCTGATTGCGGTTGTACGGGCTGCTGCGTTACAGCTGTCTCAGGACCGCCGTTGGTACCTGTCTCCGCATGCCAATAACAGCCGCGCCTCATCCAACTGGCACATGCTGGCCTTCTGCCTGCTGCGTTGGTTCCTCCGTGCTGTCGGCTAGTTCCTCGACGTGTCTCTGAAGAACTTCCACTCTTTGTAGTTTTTTTTAGATGTCCCCCTGTACTACTTAAACAGCTGTGAGCCTCCAAACCACTCTGAACACCTGGTTGGTGCTGCTGGGTGTGTCAGGAAGCTCAGTGGTGTGACAGCAGGCAGGTCTGAGAACAGCAGTATGAGGAGGGTACAGAAGGGCTCTGTCTGGCACGTGGCCACAGCCTGGCAGACTAACAGTTCTCTCTGTTATGTCTTTATCGGTTAAACGAACAAAGTACTTCTGTGATGCTGCTTGCGGTGCTATGATTAATGCACGGCCCACTCGTCACCTAAAATACAGTGTGTGTGTTTCTGCACCTGCTCTACTCAACACACAACCCTCAGACCATCTCTAAAGTTATCATGATCATAAAAGTATAGAAATGTAAAATAATGAAAATAGAAAACGTATGAATTTGAATTGTTAATTTTTAGTTCAAGTTTTTAGTTTAGTTTAAGTTTATTTTAAGTATTTATGGAAATGCTGTATTGCTGTGTAAATTGCTGTGTATCAGTGTAGCTAAAGTGCGGAAGTCTTTTACATGACCTTACCCCGATTCGCAACAATAAGCTTTTACTAATGATAATAATAATAATTTATAATTTAAGCTGCCAGCTCTGATTTCCCGGGAAATGTCAGTTTTTCTTCATTTGACTTCAACATATGCAAAGACAAGGATGTAAAGATTCAAGTTGCAATCTGAAACTCTCTCTATCGCCATCTCTGTTTGAAACATAAAATTGCAGGTTACTAGTAGAATTGCCTTGAAAGCTATGTGAGGATAAAGGGACTCTGTTTTGTGACCCTTTATATTTCTAAAGTGGAGTGGACCTGTTCCACTCCAAAGAAGCTGTAAATTTTCTGTAGATAACATGTTTTTACAGACCTCTTTCTCTTCTCAAGTTACTTGTGTGTGTCCTCAGGTAATGTCTTTACACAATGACTAATGTGTGATTTTATCAGACTCAGATGGTAACGTTTCACCGGTGGGACATGTTTGACCAAAATGACTGCGTTGTTAAAATTAATGATGAATTATATGAGGCACTTAATGACTGTTGGATGATCCTAATTATTGTGTTATTTCTGTTTAGATGAATGTGGAACAAGGCTTTGATTTGATTTATGGACTGTTATATGATAATGAGAAGGTACGACCATTTTAGGCGCTGCTCTGATGGAATTTAATTCTGTGGGATTTTGTACAGCTGTTCATATGAGAGAAGGTGCAAGACAAATAAACTGAACCGTGCACAAAGTATCCAGAACGCATTGCCAGTGTGTGATTGATAGCTCCAGGGAAGGCGGCTTATTGGCCAGTTTACAATGTCATTAACTGCCTGTAGTTTAGTTCCAGCTTATTTTAATGAATGCGAAAAATCTGTTGGTTGTAATCACAAAACATCACCAAACGTGAGCTCGCTTGTGATTTGCTACAGCCAGCCGAACAGAGAGAAAAGAAACCACATTTCTGGACATCTACAAGCTGCCACCGGCCTGATTAATGGATGGTCGTCTCAGCCTTTTACAACAAAGTTTCGTTTGGAGGGAAACCTCTGGTCAGTGACCCAGAGCTAATAACATTATCCATGAGCAAGTTATCGAACGGATTATTTTCCCTCTTGTCTTCCAGTTTTGGGTGGATGGGGGCTTCACAGCCTGCAGGCAGGTCTTTTTGCCCCGGCGGACAGGGCAATAGGTTAATACCCTTTGTTCTGTCACTTTCAATACAACCACTCCGACCTTAGACCACTGGGCTATCATTGAGTAATTCCTCCATGTTTGGACAGTGTTTTATTGCTTTTTGAAGACATGCCCATTATTTAGTTTGTACAAGCCTCAAATAGTTTCATGTATATTACAACCTGTCTAAGTGTGTCGTAGAGGTGTGTGTGACCTCACCAGGCAGATCATGTTCTTGCATCAACATCCGTGTCGGTACCGGAACAATGTTTAAACCAACCAATCAGATTTAAGGGTTTGTGGAATTGTTAAGGGAAGGATACGATTTGAACATTGTTTTTCAGATATGTTATTTATTCAGGAGCACATTTTGCTTGGTCAACTCATGGTCACCTTTTGGTTAAGTTGGATTATGTTCATTTAAAGCTGTAATCTGTAACTTTTGTTGGGTAAAATAAACAGAAATCAGTTATTGAGCAAGTACATAACAGATCAGTGTTCAAAAAACTCATTTGCAACGATACGTTACATACATTTCGAGCTGTCTGGTTCAATTTCCCCAGCTTGGCTTTGACTCCAACATACGTAGGCAAAGGAAGGTAAGGTAACCTGCAATTTTATGTTTCAAACAGAGATGGCGGTAGAGAGGCAAACATTACGGATTGGAACTTTAAGGAATATAAAACAAATGTTTTACCTTTCCAGGTAGGAACTCAAAAAGTTGTCACTGGATCCACTGTTGGAAATTTAGCCGTAGTACCAGGGGGCCTGTCTAAATATTTCTACCCCAAGCCACCACCAACTTCTGAAGAGGACACAAATGCAGGTATGAACTCGTGTGAACTCTCATACTTTTACAAATTATGTTTTGCACATTCATCTGTTCACTAGTTTTTTGTGGATTCTTTAATGTGATCCTAAATTATTGTGGGGGTACAGATTCTCTCTGGAGAGAGTAACATAACCTGTTTGGCTTTTTAGGTATTGGAGGGATGCTGCCCCCAACAGCTGACCTCTCATCAGCACAAACCCCAGTACAGCCCAAAGCTGTACACTCGCACAAGAGAGAGGACAGTGGCCAAACTAAGACAGGTCAGTCTATTTTCACAATGTCATTACAAACATTGTGGCCTACATTTTAAAGTTTCAGGGCCTGTGCCTCAGTCAATATATATGTATATATATCTCCAAAACTCCACAACTGTGTAATATACATCATCTCAATCTACATATATGTTGTATTTATTTATAAATCTCTCTATATATATATATATTGATCCTTTTATGTGATTATAGGTGAGTCAGAGGCATGTAGATGGCAGGTGTGTGTGAACAGAGAGGATGGGATGTCTTTTGGAAGATCAGCTGAGAGTTTAACATCCAAGGCAATACGAACACCACCTCCATCAGCTGCCTCCACCAGCTCTGATAACAGAGTCATGGCTCACGGGTCGGCCCGACTCGCCCCACTGAACCCACAGGTATTATCTTTACTATTGAGATAAAAACTTTATGACAATGTGTTCAGCTGTGTAATTTCTAGGTGATTTTAACATTTTATAGTGTCAGTAATGTGTCTTCTTTTTCCTAAAATCATTTGCTACCCAAATGGGCTGTTATCATATATTACAGTATTTTTGAGTATAAGCACTAAATAAATACGCAATCTGCCAGTCAGCACTATGACTGTCAGCTTTTAAACTGACTGATGATCGATTTTCCTTTTAGTAATTTTCTTCAGTAAATTGACCCCTGGCTGATGTTGACTAATGGTGTCAGGAATAGCTTTAGGGCAGATTTATGGGTAATGATTTTAAATGTTCACCCTCAACAAGCCACGTTTTTTTTTATTATTATGACTGCAAAAACAAAGATAGTTCACATAAAAATGAAAATTCGTAATTGTTTACTGACCCTCGTGTCATTTGAAACCTGTGACAATTTTTTTAAAGTATGTTGGTAACAAAACAACAGTGGCTCTCATTGACTTTCACTGTATGGACACAAAACCACTGAGACATTTTTCAAAATATCTTCTTTTGTGTTCCACAGAAGAAACAAATCATAAAGGTTTGGAATGATATGAGGGTGAGAAAATAATGGTAGAATTTTTCATTTTGGGGTGAACTATCCCTTTAAATCTGAATTTGCAATTTGCAATTCCCTTCCTGTGTTTTTTGTGTATAAGTTACTGGTCAAATATTAATGTCTCTCTTTTCTCTCTTTTAGAATGTTCCAGGTCCAGCTGCTGTCAGTCAATATTTTTTTTTTACCATAGCTGAGGGTCAGATTGATCCCAGTGCTTCAGACTTCAGTAGATTTAAAAGGCACTACTGTCTGTGCTGGGGTGCCATTGTGGGGGTCTTGGACCAGCTGCAGCGAATGCTGCTGGACTTTGCGGTGCCACTGGCTCGAGTGTGCGGGGAGCGGCTGGCAGGTCATGTGCAGAGCGGTGAGCTCGACCTCAGAAGCGGCAGAAGCCGGAGCAGCCACGTGGAGAAGCTGCTCTCGGTGCTGGAGAACAGTGAGGAGGTGCGGGACCTGATGTTTCAGCCTGGCCAGCGTTACAAAGGCAGTGGGGGCCGTCAGGCAGCGGCTGTGCGCATCCAGACCTGCTGGAGGCGTTACGCTGCCCGGGCCGCCTACCTGATTCAACTGCGTCCCAGACGGGCGGCAAAAACTATTGCCATGTTTCTGCTGAAGCGTGCCAGACTCAAGCGTTTGAAGAAGAGCCTGGAGGCCTCACGTCTGCGGCACCTGGAGAACTACCGCATCAGGGCAGAGGTGAACTATATATACCTATAATAATAAATGTGCATATTGGGTGTGAGTGCAGAGGGGGTTGGGGGGGTCTTGAAAAGTATTTATATTGAACAATTTTAGTTAATTTACATATTAGGCATGCTACAATTTAATAGCATTTTATTTACAAAAATTAAAAAAAGTTATTTAGCAAGTATTCAGTGCCAGAGTTTAAACTCCCCATAAAATATTATAATTTTGTTTTATGAAATATTGCATTGTTTATAAAATGATTTTTCCATGCACATCATTATTATTTTTTATAAATTCATGTGCCCTCGTAATCTTGAATCAAAGTCAGAAATTGTACTTCTCCATTAATTCCTCTAACCGTAGTCTGCTGTGAGCTTTGAACGCCTGTCTTTCTAAAACCAATCAATTCAGTGGAAAACAACAAGCCACGCCCACCATTTTCTGCTTCAAGTTCATTTTAACTTCCGGTTCACAAAAACATGGAGGACAGTCCTCTTAAATCCATGTTAATTTTCTTATCACTTGAGAGATAATCCTACTGTTGTAAATTCAAG
>JAZGTK010020961.1:0-10795 GCA_036877625.1 Ambastaia sidthimunki
AAGTCTAATCTATCAGGATCAACAAACTGTCCCAATTGTAACAAACGAAAATGCTTTTAAAAATTCCACAGGTGGTCAGATGAAACCTCAGTAAGATCGATTGCCAATACAGACAGAGTTGTTTAAATGTTCTTGCTATCTGAATCTGTCTGGAGATCCTCATCGAATCAAGGCGATCGTTGGGTTTTTAGCATCGTTCGTTCGACCACATCGGGCAGTCGAATCTGAACCCAGTTCTGCATTGCATTTACTGTGGGCCTAAATTTCAGGATGTTTGTTATCTTGGCTGATGCTGTCTGTGGAAGGAAAAGGGGAGGAAGGTTGTGCACTGGTGACATCTGAAGTTTTTCCCACAGATGAGGATGGTCAGGGGCTTGTGTGTGTGAACATCGCTAGGAATCTGGCAGTTTCAACAGACGAGTTCACACACCAAGCGTGCTCGTACCCTCCCATATCCACACAAACACACAGAAAGACATCTGGGCGAACTATCTAGTGACTTCATCCTTGAAGACATCTCTGGGTCTCTTTAGACCAGCCTTTGTGTGGCCTGTCAGGCCTTTTGTCCTGCAGTTTCCACAGTTTTTATCCAAAATCTGACAGAATAACTTAAATAAAGAAATAAGGGATTTACTAATGAGCTATTTTTTGTTGTGCTGGTTTTGAATTTGGTCATTTCTGAGAGGAAATATGCATCACCTCTTCTGAGGCAGGGCAGCCATCATGACAAACATTCAGGTGTCGTGCCCTTTTTTTGGTAATCATAGTTAATAAGATGCATTGAATCTCGCGAGAATGTTTTACAATACATGGCTCAAAACCGAGAAAAGCGGATGTGTTTCCCACATTCCTCTGTCATAATTAAATTGTTGCTTGATGCTTGTGTTTTCTGTGAGCTTTATGGGTTTAGGTCAGTCATTGAGGGCCTCAGAATTTTGAGGCTTAACTTTCATGTGTCTTATAAAAGCTCTTTTAAGTAGAATATTTTTCTACTTGCTGTCATTAAGAAGCTATTTAAAAATGTTCACTAATGTTTGAGGAACAGATTGAGCTCCATTTTGTTTTACAGTGGCCCCTCAGAGAACATTTTGGTCAAACATACGAAATGTATGAATTTTATTGCATTGAAAAAAAAATACCAAACTAACTGGTGTCTGAAAAGAAATTGTATCTGACCTTTTCTCAACCATTTTTCTTAATCTTCTTTAAAAAAACTTTTAACCAACTGTGTCAGGGTGATATGTAGTGACTGTATCAAGTCAGTTACCCACAATTTCTCAAGAGACTTTTATTTAGAAGTTATTTAATATACAGTAGATTAAACGTTGTTGCATTTTGGTAAAAAAAAAAACAGATACTTTTTTCCTAAAACTTCTGAAAAATTACAAGAAAAGGGAAAAAACAGCTGCAAAAATCAGCTATGAAACATTAGCGACTAGCATCAGGATTTCATATTAGAATAGCGCTAGCACATTCATTTCTGCACTTTGCACATAACAGTCAAGAGAAGACAGACAAATCTAGATGAATTGGTTAGAAGGAGATGTGCAGAGAGTGGCCTTAAATATTATCTGAGGACTGGCTAAGACTCCATGTCTCTTCATGAGACACACATTCCTTCTCTTGGCCAGAGCGCTGGATGCAGACAGACTAGTTCAGGACCTGGACTTACAGAGTGTCTCTGAGAAAACATTCTGTGGATCCGTAGAGCATTTTCCCAGATGTTGATAAGCAGAAAAAAACGGGAATTCTGATGATAGATGTATAAATGCGCTCTTTATTTCTTTATTTACTTCATATGCTCCATGAAACAATAGCATTTTGATTGTTTATGGGGTGAAAATGCATTATAATGATTCTGTTTAGAGACTTTGTGTTTCTGCAATTCAATAAACAATAATGTCCACATTGTAAATTGTAAAAAAAAAACATACTTACATAAACATTGAAGTATCAGTTTAATAATGCATGACGTGTCTGATATTGTAAGAACTGAACATGTATCGATTTTGTTTGATTTTGTATCGATCGAGTCCCTGAAAGAATAAATTTAAGCCTGATGGTGCTGAAAAACAAATAATTAAGAAAAATGTACATCCTCAATATTTGGTGCATGCATTATATTTAGTGAAGAGGCATAAAGCAGGTTTTAAGATAAACTGAATGGACAGATCAGTAGATGATGTGAAAGTGACCTATTTGACATGTGACTTTTGCATTTAACCCATCACCAGTAAGGAGTGAACACACACACACACACACCTGAAGCAAGTAGCAATCGTGGGTTCGAAGCCTCACTCTGCAGTAGATGAGTGATGCATGGATGATGTTTGTTATTTATTGGTGCAGGATAACATTTGTTCAGGTTTTGGCACGTTGCTGTGCCTCTAAAACTAAAATCACAAGATTTCATTTGGCATCGATGCAGCATGTTGAAACGAACCACGGCCCTGTTTCTCTCTTGCAAATAGAGTATTAAAATACAGAGAGGGATGAAATCGTTTTGTGCCAAATCTTGGACTTAACCTGATATCACAGTGACACAAACAAATATGTAGTTTGTAAACTCTTGAATATCTTGCCAGTGTGGACCAGTGAAAGTGTCACCAAAGAACCACAATTCAGAATTTCACTTTTATTATTGGAGTTTAATTTAGTTTGATCCAGGCATGTATGGGAGGCTGGAGCTGGTTGTCACAAGGGCTTTATCTGTTACTGTATTTTAAATTAAAGGTCAACACACAGTAGTGTCTTTTTATACTGTTAAACACCTAGTTCCCTGTTTTAAAATGTAATTTTTAAGATTTCTGTCCTTCAGACCAAAACTCCAATATCACCATGTTTTTGGAAAAGCTGTTGGGTAAGCAAGCGACCTATAATAGACTATTTAATGTTACTGTAGGTGACAATTTACCCACTATAGTATGACTAAATGCTCAGCTATTTTTACAAAAGGTCAGTGTGTGTTAAAATATTGTATCTTCATACCTGACAAGTGAAAATGTTTTATTATTTTTGTAGCCAGAAGAATGTGTGCCTATACAAAAAATGCCTGAAAAATACTCAGTATTGTATAGAGGAAAGACTGTGACAACTAGCCCCGGTCTCCCCATTTATACGATTTGAATCAGCTTCAAATTTGAATCTAAATGTTTAGAATGTTTGACAGTCTGTTATCCAGACAAATCAATTGTGCCGGTGAAAACCAGCTTCACAGCTGAGCTCATAAACGCTCATAGACTTTTTGTAATCGCCGCCATCGTCGAGCGCCTTTTAAAGTTCAATTCTGAGTGTTCTCATCCAAAACGAAAGATTTACAGATGACTAATTCATTTGCAAGTGAAGTGAGAGTCTGTCCAAGACCTTTTGCGGAGGGAAACTCATTTTAATCTGCCTTTGAGCCAGACGAGGAGAAACATTTCAACACGACAATTACAGAAAAACTATCTGCACGTCTCGCTGCTCAAGAGGGAATAAGATCAGGTGCTGGAGTTGCTCTTTGTGTGTTAGGCGTGTGTCCAGATGATTTACGAGACACAATGGACGAGGTGACGTATGCGTGTAAATCCTCTCTCCTCACGAAGCTCATGGAATAAGAAATGATGAAGACGATTCCTAAGGACCGAAAGAAGTGGACCCGAATGAGTCACACACTCACTAAAACGCAGGCCCGTTTAAAGCAGCCAGAACCCGTAATTATTTTGTTCCGCGAGACACAAAAGCATGACTGAGCGACCGCGACTAATTGGGACGTAATCTTTACGTCTAGTAGTAACTGACGCAACAAGATGTGGTTGAAGTAGACGATGGGTTAACCTAACGGTTCCATTTTATTTTTCCAAGGTCAACTGAACCTGACATTTTGTGCATGCTTCTCCTTGGTGACATTTCACAGAAACCTTTTAGTGTAAAGTACATGCAGCCGCTGGAGTGTATTTAAACACGTATCAGTGTTAGTGCTTAACATGAGGAGGGTGTAGATAGTTGCAAGGCTCCAGAAACACCATTAAAGGCATTAAAAAACTGATTTAGTCACTGTTTCCAATGCAAAAAAATGTCTTTTTGAAGGACACTCTGAAAGGAAAGGATTTAAATTGGGTTACATAATCCAAACAAATGAATTCATCAAGTTTTACTTTTTTCTTTTTTCTTTTTATCTGAACCTTTTGGATATGATTCACATGCAATATAACTAGTAGCTAGTAAACATGTAACTTTAAGAATAAACTCAAATAGTGAGTGATATTGGCGCAGTCACATCAAATCTGTGGCTTTAATGTAGGATAACAAAGACACGTGGAGTTCCTGCATAAGAGACAGAGGATATGATCAGTGCTGACAGAATGAATTATGATGTAGTGAATTATCATACTGTGAATGGATTACATTTACATTTATGCATTAGACAGATGCTTTTATCCAAAGTGAGTTTTACATTATCAGTATGTGAATTTCCTGGAGAGACACTTTAGGAACTATAAGCTACAGAAACACTGTACAGACTGAATGAGTGACTACAATAAGGTTCTGTTTGTTTACCATGGTTAATATGAACTAACAATTAACAGTATTTATACAGCGTTAATGTAAGTTAATATTAATTTTAAGATTTACTACTACAGGGTGAGTAAAACACCTGAAACAAACACACTGACAAAACATGGTTATAATGGCAGATAATTAAATCTGTACTGACATTATTCATATTAATATTATAAATTAATAAATAAATTTGTTAATAAAAAATTATACATTTATATATTTTTAATTGCTCATAATTATTCTGACAGTGGCATTAAATATAATTCATTAACAACAAAGGATTGATCTGCAGACGTTTTAAAAATGAAAAATATATTCTGTTTATAAAACATACATTATTAAATAAGTAATATTGTAGGTGTGATTATTCAGAGCTGTTTCATCATGTTAGATGTTAGTGTGTTTGACTGAAGGTTTGAAAGTCCAGCTATTCAAGCTGCGAAATTTAAGAACAAGTGTTTAAACTCACTTCATGGTTCCATTCGTATGTCTCGAGTAAGTTGAATTTTAGTCCATAAAAAGTAAATAGCCGCATTGTTCAAAGTTCCAGCCAAGTTCCTTGCCAACCACAGAGTTGTAAATTATACAGCATACATTTTTTTCCTGCCATAATCATTCTTTTCAGTTCTGGAACTTATGCAACACATTCGACTTGGAAATAGCCACAGAAATCTTATCTAAATCTAGTTTTTAAGCATTGTCATAATGTAAAAATTAGCTGGCACTAGGTTCACTCTTTGAGAACAGACAGAACCCAAACAGCCCTATAACAAATGTCATTTTTTCCATTTAAACATGAAAATGTAATTGGTCTTTGGCTTGTCTAATTGTTGCTTTCATTTTGCATTTCATGAATTGGTCTTTTGTTTTACCTTTTTTAGAAAACGTACCGCTAACATTTGGATCTGCATTTTTTTACGGTGGTGCAAAGTTAGAAGTACATTTTTCTCTCCACGATTAGCCCAAAAGTGACGTAAACATGCTCAGATTTGAGTTCTGAAAGTGTGTGTGATAGAATCACTGGATTACACTAGCGACGCGGGTTGGTTAGAGAGTAACTGATAATTTCACCAATCTGTGGTGAGTAAGTGCTTATGGAAGGCAGGCGACTGTATCATCACAGCTAGCTAATATTCAGCTTTCACACCTCATCTCACAGTTAAAAGGATTAGGAAGCCCAGAGCCAGTAAAAGGCAATTTCACTCTCTTCTGTAAATGCTATCATCATCATATATCACATCATCTGAGTCCCGGTGATGTACCGCATCTTTATTTTGTTCTGCCAAATCGCTCTTTCCCAAAGGAAAATTGCTTTGGTATAAAATATTGGCCTTGCAGACGTCATAGGCTAAAACATGTAGATGCAAATACATCAATGCAGATATATTTATTAAATATGCTTTACATATTCATTTATTGTGAGATCCTGCACACAGTATTAACTCATACATAGTTTGTCATCCAGTGATATGTAAATTATTAATGGAAATGACATGCTAATTGCCTAACTTTGCATGTTTCAAGGGAAATGTAATAGATGCTTCATTTTGCAGCTGGGGGGGTTGTTTGGTTGGGGGTGGGTGGTGGTGAAGATGTTGCCCACTTCAGGCCAGTTGGAGTTGATTCATGTCTGAGAGAAATGAAATCAGGTCATCATTGCTCATTAATTCCACGAAACCACTTTTAAGAACACCGGAACCTCAACAGATTGTAAATTAGCGTTTTAAAAGGCATAATGAATTCAGGTCAGAATTATTGTAACTTTGATTGATAGAAACACATCTGACCCATCTAGAATTTCCATTACACCTTTTTGTATTACTAAATGAGATGGTTCAAAAAATGAAGTAATGAAAGAGCCAATTTTGCAAGAAAGCAAAGGAAACATGAATTCACGAAACAGACTGACACATAATGTCTAGAGATTTTTGTCTGCAGTATAAGAAACAAACATGTTCGCCTACAGACAACCTCCAATAACATCAGATTTGGTAGCACATGCTTTCAAGTAAATAAAAGAGAGGAAAACATTCTTTTATTCACCTCAAAAAGATGCACAGCATGTCCAGCCAAATGCAGAAAGTCTTGTGTTTTCCTACAGATGCAGCTGAGAACTGCTGAGATCTGATGTTGTATTTTTATGTTTCTCTTGAAACACATGACTCATTCCCTCTGTTTCATCTCAGGGGTGTTTTATTTGACAGTTCATTTGTTTTGTGTGAAATTTTGAGGCTTTAAATTATTTGAAGTTTCATAAGTGATTATTTCTAACAGATATGCTTATAAAACAACTGCGAGCTGATCGTGTAGATTATGCAAATAAGAAATAACGATAATATCTTTCCGTTATCTGCGGTTAATAAAGAGAACAATTAGTATAATCTCAGTACATCAAATAACGTCATTTCAGCTCGAGTCTGTCCACCAACAGCCTCACACAAGTTCCCCTCTTTTCCTTTATAAAAAAGCATTTACTAAACATAATAACACATTTCAATTACAACATCTGGACAGATTTAGTAGTTTAATTGAGTAGTACGGCCATAGTTCCTTTAGAATGTAAAACATCTATAAAACAGTTTTAAAAACTCATCTCTCTTATTGACCTTGTGAAACAGTCCTTATGTCTATTTAGGGGCGTCTACATACCATCAATATGAAATACTAAAATAAAGAGACCACCCACAGCTGCCACTGTCAGTTATTGCCTGTGGAAGAGTCCCATCTACAGAAGCAGACAGGTACAGAATCCATTAGCATGGTAAAGCTGTCAGGTTGTCTAACATGAGGTGGGAGAAGTTAATTACATACAGCCATATTCTCTGAAGCTCTCTTAACTCAAGGTTTCTTTAAGATAAGGAGTTTGGAGTAGACAAGTATCCTTGTAAGTGATGTACGGTCAGTGAATACTTTACAAAACTGGAGGAAACACCATAAACCAAACAAGGCACCTTGAACAGTATATGTACAGTGTGACTGTTAAACATTTTATTGTGCAAATGAATCCTTTTCATACTTTTAGGTGCGTCCTACGTTTTATCCAGGGCTTCAGTCGGAAGGCCACAGTTTTTTGCAAATGCAATGTAATTAATGTAATGTTTAAATGCAAATACAACCAATAAAAACATGCATTTATGAGAACAACAATGACAACAATGTACAGCTAGATTAGCATAAAACCACAAAGCTGTCATAATGTCCTCAGTGCAGATAGGAGATCATCAGATGACATTTCTTTGCTTATGTCACTTTGTTACAACCGTCACTAAAACATTTAATCTGTATTATGTCTGCAGGCCGCAACAGGCTCTCAGCTTGAGGCCCCTGGAAGTCTGAGACCCTGGGGAATTAGCAACATAAATCCGGGCCATAATCCGTCCTTGATGGTAGATGTCATACAAGGGTTACAGTTCAGATATCTGTGGGAAAACAAACAAACTAGAGGTTTGAAACATTACACAATACGAATTGCACAATAATGGTAAAATAATGCCTAATCAAAATCTCACAATCTGCAGCTTTTCCTCAAACGTGCCTCATGATTAAATGTTTTATCACTTCAGACCGACAGCATAATTTTGGCAGCGTCTGAATGTATCCCCAAACTGACTATTACTTGAATCTCAAGGTTCCAACTGCTTTCTTTAAAAGATTGATTGCAACCAAACTGTGGAAATGGAGGTGAGATGATTGAAGAACGTTTCAGTAACTACTTCCTCTTCTCATGACTGCTCTTAACACCAGTTTGCATGCAACATAAGCAAAGATGTTTGTTTGTTAGAGGCCATTAATCTGCTGCAACCAAGAAATAACAGAATCCCTCAACAGGAAATAAAACAAACAGCATGAACTTCACATGAAGGAAAGATCTAGTGTTTAATCTGCTGAAGCTTTGATCAGAGGAGACACTGCGGTGTTTTCTGTTTGTTGTTGTTATATGATCTGGGAAGACTTGACTACTGTCTGAATGCATATGTTCTGCTACTATCAGTGTGAGTCACATTTACTGAGCCCAGCAACAGGAAGTGACCCTCATGACCCTCCAGAAGCCCACAAAACAGCAGGGAACACAAAGCACAGATCACTTTCATCTCAGCCCTTTATTTTCCATACATCAAATATGGTAATTAATGCTTTTTTAATCATTAGATCTCATCACTCCTTGCCTTAAGGGGCATATGTATATATACATACATATATATACACATACATATATGTGTGTGTGTGTGTGTGTGTTTGTGTGTGTGTGTGTGTGTGTATATATATATATATGTATTAATATATATACAGATAGTAAATTAAACTACTCATCACATTGGAAGCCATAGATCCAATGGGCCATACTTGATGAAATTCTCATTATTTATGATATTTGTGATGTGATATACTGCACACAAACAACATTAGGAAGCTGTAATTAAACTAATGTTACTAAATGTTATTCAAATATTACACCCAGTCTCCATTCTGTAAAAGGTCTTTTCCAGCACCATAAAACATGTTTTACTATCTAGCTTCTGCTTTCTGCCATTTAATAGATTGCGCCTCAAATCAAACTGTCTCAACAAACTCCCAGTTTTGGGTAATTGGTTACTGAAAAAGTGTCGTGTTAAGACCGCTCGAGACCTCCTGCTCTGTCTCCCGCATCCTCCTAAATAACTGGAATCTTCAAGGAGCCATTAAAGGAAAAACAAATTATGATGTTTCCTTTCTTTGATACGTACTAAGCTGAGAGGAATTTTGAGTATCTTTAAACATCTGTAAATATTTATGCGTACAGACAGCTGAGCAGACAGCAAGAGATTAAAAATCAAATGGCAATACTGATGAAAGATGTCTGAAAGCAAAAACAGAACTATATAGATGTGAGCGCCAAGAAATGTCTGGAGAGATAATACAACAGCAAAAACAATACGTGTTTTAACGGCCTGGAATTAAACCTTCTACAGAACCTTATTCATAATATTTGGAGTGTATCGTAAAACTTGCAAAGCCCTTATAAATCCCAGAGGCTCACATAAAACAAAATGGCTGCTTTTTTCAGTGTGTGTGGATTAATTGTGTGTGTGGTGGAGTAAAGAGACTCATTCACTTGTGTGTCTCTGTTTTGCACTGTATATTCTATCTTTCCAGGTACTGCAGTATAATTCTGTTTCAGTCATAAACTTTAGCGTTATGGTAAATAATGTGTTTTTGCAGTCTGCGCGGGTTATATAATGAAAAAGAAGTAGTTTGTACCAATTCCATTGTGACTTGACGCATTCACTCCTAAAACTGTAACCACTCTCCTCAAAAAATGACTTTTCTTGAAACCCCAATTACATGAAATGACAGGTGATGTGAAATATTTGTGCTGAGATGTGATAGTATTTAAATCTATTATACTGCAGATAAAACCGGCTGTTGCAGGAGAATTATTACTGAACTGTCATTGCACAATAAACATACTGTAGCTCAGGCAAAGTTGTGCTTTCTGTTCACAGGAAACACATATTGATGTAATGCTTTGGATAAAAGCATCTGCTAAATGCATATATGTAAATGTAAAACAATTTCATCCAAACCAACTAACAGATTCGATACCAGGAGGGATTTTGTATTATGATGCAAGATAAATATGTCTCTCCCAAGCTTTTAATTTAGAATATGAATGTGATTTTATTCTGCATAATTGTGAAATATATAATCGTCAAATAAATGACAGCGTTTGCTTATCCAGGCTGCATGCTCCTGGTAAAATGGCTTTGGCAAATTTATTTTTTAAGGGAACTGGGTACTGGCCAACCTCTTCCATTAAAAGATCAAGTTTATTATGCACAAAGGAAGTCTGCAGGGCCACAGTTCTCTGCTTCATCTCATCGGTTTGGACGTTCTGTACAGAGACACAAAAGCACAAATAGGGTCACGATGCTGTGGTTCTCTGTTTGAGCTCCGGTTCTGGGGACCCGCAGAACTCTGTATTTTGTAGATGTCCCTTATTTATCACACCTGATTCAATTCATCAGCTCATTAGCAAAGAGATGAATGAACTGAATCTGATTGTTTCAGATAAGAGAGACGTACAGACCTGCATTGCTGTCAAAATGAGAATCAATCCTCTGTTTGACCAAAGAAGAAGATGTTTTGAAGTTCTTAAAGAGGAACTTAAAAAGGAACTTAAAGAGGAACTGTCCAGAGAGCAGATTTTGTGATTGTTTACAAAGATGAGATGTTGCAAAAAAACGATACATTAAATTAAAGTAACCGAGTTCAC
>JAZGTK010020962.1:0-10795 GCA_036877625.1 Ambastaia sidthimunki
ACACACACACACAACACAGTTTAGTCCGTCTTATTTCAGAGCAGCATGTCAAATGAGAGTGACAGTGAGCAGAACATCTCAAGAAAACTAGTTTGCATGTTGAATCGATGTTTTCTGTGGGTAAGGAGGGAAGACTTCTCCTCTTCATCTAAGTGACTCATTGTGTGTTGTTTTATCTGTTGTGTAGCTCTATGTCAGTATATACAGGCTACTAAATTCAGAGATGGTGCCAGAGGAGAGTTGGCGAGTTCAAGAGAAGGTAACCCCCCCCGCCCCCCCGCTCCAGTCTGTCTCACAGTTATCCAGAGCTCGGCTTGTGTCCTCTAACCTTCAGCCTGTACACACACTTCTCTCAGCACTGCTGTTTGCTCATGTCTGAGATGACTGCCGCATCACTTCCTGTCCTCTTTCTCCTTAACTCCTCCTCTTCCTCTCTAAAGCAGCTTCAAACTGTTTGACAGTCACTGCTTGGTGAATCTTGTACTGCGGTTTTGTCGGCGAGCTGTGCAATGTTTTCTTCACTCTGAAATGATTTGAGACACGTCCTTCTCCACGTTCTGACACTTTCACGCTTCGACTGTTTCAGCACGTTTGGCTTTGACTGAGTTTGATTTCTGTTTTTCTGTGTGTGTTTTTGCTCTGCTGGCAAAATGTTTCTTAAGAAATCTGTAAGACAGAGTTATAAGAATATATTTATTTTTGACTATAATAACAATTACATCTAAAAAGCAGCAAATTTACGATTTGTTTCATTGCCTGAAAGGTTTAGGGAGATTTGTTAATGAAAGAGTCTTAACTTTTTATCCGTCTTCTTTTTTTCTCTTGTTCCTGATCTCAGGTGAGAATTTTGAGCAAAGTCCACTGCGGAGAACTTTCAAATCTAAAGTTCTAGCACACTATCCTGACAATGTGGAGTGGAACCCGTTTGACCAGGATGCTGTGGGCATGGTGAGTGATGCGGCCAGTGTTTGACTCATGTGGGCTGTTTAATAACTGATGCCAATATCTAGAGGCCAGATGGCCAATATCCTGCCAGTTTATAAAACGCATCATTTGAGTCCTGGATGCTGATTGGACAGCCGTGATATGAAATGCTTGTTTGACCTGTGAGATATAGACGAAATGTTAGCAAATTAGTTTTAATCTGATGTTTTCTTAAAATACTGACTGCAACACTACAACTCAACAGCAGTCACTGATGTGTGTGTGATGTGTGTGTGATGTGTGTGATGTGTGTGATGTGTGTGATGTGTGTGATGTGTGTGTGATGTGGTGTGGTGTGTGTGGTGTGTGTGGTGTGTGTGGTGTGTGTGGTGTGTGTGGTGTGTGTGGTGTGTGATGTGTGTGTGATGTGTGTGTGATGTGTGTGTGTGTGTGATGTGTGTATAATGTGTTTGCATAAACAGAACATACACACTTTTCAGTAGCAGACACATTGGGAAGCTGCAGTGCATTTACTCATTGAATGGTGTCTTTAGATTGAGGGTGATTTTAATAAGTGTCACACCAGTGTTGTTCTGTGTTCCTGCAGCTCTGTATGCCGAAGGGTCTGTCGTTCCGCACTCAGACGGACACACGCGAGCCGCAGTTCCACTCGTTCATCATCACGCGAGAGGACGGCTCGCGCACCTACGGCTTCGCCCTCACTTTCTTCGAGGAGGTGACCAGTAAGCAGATCTGCAGCGCCATGCAGACACTTTACCACATGCACAACGCGGAACAGTACGACATCCTGCACGCGCCCCCGGCGCCTCGCGCTCCAGAAGATGCCCGACCCGGCCCCCCGCAGCTGCACCCCGCCCCCTCCCTCTCCAGACTGCAGCGCTTCAACTCGTACGACATCAGCCGCGACACGCTGTACGTGTCCAAGTGCATCTGTCTGATCACGCCCATGGCCTTTGCCAACGCCTGCAGAAGCGTCCTCGAGCAGCTGCACCGTGCCGTCACCTCGCCCCAGCCCCCGCCCCTCCCGCTGGAGAGCTACGTCTATAACATCCTGTACGAGGTTCCGCTGCCGCCCGTCGGGCGTTCCCTGAAGTTCTCGGGTGTTTATGGACCGGTGGTGTGTCAGAGGCCCAGCACGGCCGAACTGCCGCTCTTTGACTTCCACCTGCAGGAGGTGTTTGAGCTGCTGGGGGTGGAGAACGTTCTGCAGCTCTTCACCTGTGCTCTACTGGAGATTCAGATCCTTCTGTACTCACAACGTGAGTAACCATCACTATCACTCCCATCACTCGCACGTCTGTGGTGTTTTGTAACTGAAGGTGCTGCAATAAAACCGGTATTGACAATAACTTATTAATCAATATGATTATTAATATTGTGTTAGTATTATATGATAACATTGGCCAAAACCAAAACACAAAATAAAACAATAAAAACATTTTACTATTTTTTTTGTTATTTATTAAAATTCAGCAGGTATTGCGATAACATTCGCTTTCGCCATTTGTTTTGGTCACAATAATTGCAGTGAAAATCTGATAGTGTGGCAGCCTGACTTTGTAATGGTGTTATTAATCATCTCTGTTTTGATGCATATTGCTCAGGCACTACAAAAATTAATTTACCAAGCTGAGCTGTAAATGTCATGTGACTATGTGCTCTGGAATCTCAGTGATGTCAGCTCTGATTGGCTGATGGCACAGTCTCAAGCCATCAGCCAATTACTTGCAATTATTCTGAGCTTTCATGGTAAAGGCAACAGTTAAAGTCAATGTCACGCTTTTAAAGAGCCCTTCAAAAACAAATCGGGTACTGCTGTAATAATGCAATTTATATGCTGTTTATGGTTATGTTGCCTATTTAAAGATACATTTTTGCAGTCGTAATAGCTAGTTACAGCTGCTAGCAGCCGACAGGAGCTGTCTGTACTGAACCTTGGCGTCTCTGTATATTCCCCTGTGCTCTGAGATTTATATCAGCCCCTAATTCTCACATGAAACTGAACTGCGATTGGTCGCTTTACATGCACATGCAGACCGGGCTCCTTCCTGTCTAGGTGAGCAGACCTGGAACAGAAAAACTGCAGCGTGTAAAAAACTGGCTACAGTTTATTCATGACAACTTTATGTTGTATAAATATAATAGTTTTAAGTTTAAGGTAAGATTATAGTAATAACAAATAGTTATCCAGTAATCTATCACTGAAAACTGATGTCACAGATGATCATAAATGATTGTTTTCAACGGTCCATTGCACTATTAAATGTTCAAGACGAAAACCTTTAAAGCCTTTTTGTGTGACATTACTGTTATTTTTTCCTGCCAGCTGAACTCAGACTTGTTCTCAGTTTGTTAGAATCTGTTTGCCACTGTGATATTTACAGCTAGCAAACATTATTTTTACATTAGCGCTCATTTAAAACAGCTGTAGTGAATCCAAACCCAACACAACAGAATTTATTCCACACAAACTTCAGCACATTTCCTGTGTTTCTGCTGGTTCAGTTTAGCACAGGCTGCTTTTATTTGGAGAGAAAGCTGGTGGTTAGATTGCAGTGTACTGCGACACTCTCTCTCTCTTCACACTCTCTCTCTCTGTGTCTGTGTGAGCTCATCTTAAGCTTTGTTCTCTCTCGTTCTCAAACTCACGGCCCACCCTTTACCCACAACCACCTGGCACTCTGCAAATTAAACTCGCACTTTTCTTCAGAGCTTTTATAACAAGATTTCTAGTTACTTATACAATCTTTGAGTTCCCTAAATGTAAGAAACATTTGTCATTAAAACTTTTTGTGTTAATATTGTTTATCACAGCCATCTGCTTTAAACTTTCTCACAATATGTCTGCTATTTTCAGGCTGGCTCTTGTTATCTTTATTTATCTTGGTCGAAATATGTAAATGAGTAATTTACATGTGTATTGTTTGATTCTGAAGTGGCAAACGTAATGTAATTGGCGACGTTTCGTGCTGGAAATCCTCAGTGGAGTGTTCTAGATTAAATTTACAGGGGCGCAGGGAAATTGTTTTTGCGTTTCTGTGGCAGATGTGGTGATTGGATCAATTACCTCAACAAGGAAGGGCAAATTACAGGGGGTAACTACAAAACCACAGGAGGCTGGGTGGACGCATCACTGTGGTGTTGCTTAGCAACCCTCCTCCAGATAAGGAGGATGGTGGTGATGCAGCATAAAAATGATTGGCTGGAAATGACATCATCCTTTTCTCAAGCAGAAGGCTCACGGTTGTAACACAATGTTTGTGGACAGTGAGGGGACGGATCTGCGCACACACAGCAGGGTTATGATCTGTGAGAAATGAGAGAGCCTACACTCTTCTATAAATAGTGAGCACATTCATGGCTAATAGAACGTCCCTGCCTGATTCTCTGTGCATTAACCCTTGAGATGGACGTGTTAGATCAGTGGATGCTGGCCAGTCATTTACTCTTCTGTACACAGACCTCGACGGGCCGCCTCGTATGTATGTGTGCAGCTGTCAGTGGCGTGAAAATGCGACTCGTCCAATCAGAACATAGAGTTTTATAATAGTTCTGCCTCTTTAGTTTTTAACTGTAGTGTTATGTAATGTAAAGCTGTTGTCTTTTGATTTGTGTCTGTCAAGTTTCAATCAAAAAAGAAAATAATAGTACCACTCATTTTTATTCAAAAATGTGTTTAATTTGAAAGAACATTAAAAATTGTCTCATGGTTAATGAACATGCCTGCTATATTAAATACTCAAACTGATTCAGTTACATTTTAATATTAAATGTATATAATATTTGTAATGTATTCTGTACAAAGGAATATGTAACAGTAGGTTATGTGAGGGATGCGAAGAGTGTGTGTGTGTGTGTGTGTGAGTGAATAGGGGCTGTTGTTGTTGCTGAGGCTGTTTACAGGCTGGGTTAGTGCTTCTGTCTCTTTGACATGGGTGATGTCCTTTGGCACTGCAGGGTGAAGATCTTAACCTGCTCATTTGTCTGGGTTTTGTGTGTTTAATAATAGCATTTGGCCTCATCCTTATAAAACATGATATTTTTGAGAAAGCATGTTGTATCAGGCACTTAGAAAACATTCTGAATAACAGAAATGTTACAATATCAGAGACATTATCACAAAAAAGAAACGTGTATGGCTGAGAAAGTATCGACTGTCTGTGTGGACAGTGATTCTTTAATTAAATCAGAGATATTGTGTTTTTATTCTAACATCAGACCTTTACAGTGTTGAATACCAAACATGTCTCTGTATATATTCTCACAATTCTTTTGTAATAGGTGTAATAATTGTGTGCCAGTGTTGGACAATTACTGATTATATAGACAGCGGACCAAAACTGTCTTTTCTAAGCGCCGCCTAAAACAAAAATTTGATGCTACTAACCGGGCAAACATTGACAAATGTAATGATTAGTTTTAGTGTAGCAATCCAGTCACACTATTGTATCTATTGTGAGTTCTGTAAACCGCTCAGAAAAAACATGTCAGAATGTTCTGATTGACTCACAGCAGACCTTTATGTTGAGTCTTCTGTTATTGGTAAATTCCAGGACTGATTTACTGGTAATTTTGTAAAAGGTCCCATTCACACATCATTTGTTAACGGTAATTTGCCAATAAAGTTGTTATACAAGAAAGCATGTGTGGAAGAGGTTATAGTCTGATAAAAGCTCAGCGTGCAGCCCTGATGACATCATCATTTCTCTGAGCAGATTACCAGCGGCTGATGACGGTGGCCGAGACCATCACAGCTTTAATGTTTCCCTTCCAATGGCAGCATGTGTACGTGCCGATCCTGCCCGCTTCACTGCTTCACTTCCTGGACGCACCTGTGCCGTACCTCATGGGTCTGCACTCCAATGGGCAGGATGATCGCACCAAGCTGGAACTTCCCCAAGAGGTGCGTGACACGCTTCCAGCCCTCATGACACACCCCATCAGAGCAGATGATTCATGCGGTCTTCCCCAAGAGTCTCAAACCTCACGTTCATGTCTCATGTGTCTCTGTTAGGTGTCAGAAGACAGACTTTGAGCTCCATTCCTGATGTAAATATGTTTGAGATCATTAGACTAAAGTTCTAAATGGAGCTCATCACTGATGTAACAAATGCACCTGAGAGGAGGATGTGACAGAAATAATATTTTAGAGTGTTTATTTGGAAGAAAATATTGTATTATTTGGATGATCTCATCTTTCTTTATCTTTTTAATGGCATGTTGTAAAATTCTCTGAGAAACAGTATATATCTCCTAAAAAGCTTTTAATATGTAATTACTCTGTGTGTTTCTTTACCGTTTGTGCTGTTCACTCATCTGCATGTTGTTTCAAAGCTGTATGACTTCTGAAAAGCACAAAAGATGCATTTTTAGGAAGATCCTGCACAGTGTTTTCCATGTAAAGAAAGAGAATGACAAAAGAGCAAAATAAAAGTAGCATAAAAGTGTGATGAACAGACCAAAATTAAATTCATGTGATGTATTCTGTGAAGTATGTATTTCCTAACTGATCAATCAGCCCTGATTTGTTTGTTTGACACTGTGCCTCTAGTGGACAGAGATGGTACTTTGTTTTAGTACTGAGTCTAAATAATATTCTCTCAGAAATGTCTCAATGCTTTAATGAAAAGGACTCATGTGTTTCTCAGGCCAACCTGTGTTTTGTTGATATTGACAACCACTTCATCGAGTTACCTGAAGACCTGCCACAGTTCCCCAACAAGCTGGAGTTCATACAGGAGATCTCTGAGGTTCTGCTGGGATTCGGTCTGTCTCCCGAGGCAAACCCACAGTGCAGCGAGGCCCAGAACAAGCTCAGAGGCTTCCGCTCGGCTGACGTGGCTTCAGACAAACGCAACGGCAACCTGGCGTGCTCGCCGCTCAACTCTTACCTGCTGAGAGAAAACCAAACTATCGCTCGCCTGCAGGCGCTGGTCAAGAGGACTGGAGTCAGTCTGGAGAAGGTGAGTGTGAATACAGGACAGACTGTTACATTACAAGTGTCACACTGTTTTAAAAATATAATCATAACGCGACGTTAAACGTGAGCATGTGACTCGTGATAAAGTCCAATCTTGCAACGTAGTCTTAGTCTTTTTGACTTCAAACACCCTCATTCTTCATAACAATACATGAAGACTCACAATTTATACCCAATAAAATAACACAGACCATTTGAATGCCTGTTTTTTGTCTTATTTTAAATAACTGTAAGCCCCAGCCCCCTGGTTAAAAGACACCGGCTCTGCAAAACAACCATTGTAAGAACATTTGTGTACATGCACTTGTTTTTACAAAATGCTCTTTCTTCCTTTCTCTCTTTCTTTTTCTTTGTTCTTTCTTTCCTTTGTTCTTTCTTTGGTCTTTTCATTTGTAACGTCATTGTTTTTTGCTGTGATTGTAGTTATTTTTTATTGTTTTTTGAACAGTAGCTGCAGAAATGAAGGGGCTTCATTGTGATCAACAGATCTTTACAGTGTGGGCAGCTCTTATAATTACTGTGTGGGCAATAAAACAGAATGAACGAGTGAGTAAGACTAAGACGAGTCTCACAGCAGGCTGAGACTTCACGGCTCAATCTGTGACTTCAGCCAGAAAGCAGCTTAAGTTCACAGACTGACCCAGCGTTCTTTATATAACTCACCCGCGAGAAGACTAGACAAGGTTTCTTTGTTCAGTCCTGATGCGTCACAACTTTAAATCTGGACTAGTTTAAATCCCATCACACTGGAAGACTGGACGTGTGTCATGTAGGGGGTGAGATGACAGGCACTTGTTTGTTTTACAGGCTGAGTTATGCTGCTTAATCTGCAGAAGTTAGATTGAGAAGAACGAGTCTCATTGGCTCATATATCAAGGCAGATTCATAGACTTCCGTCCCATTACTCCGGTTACCATGGAGAAACAGATAACTCAGATGAGCTCCAAACACTGCTGTGTGCTGCTGATATTTGCTGGCAGACTCTGGATCTTCTGTTAACTCTTTCCTTTGTCCTGTTCTCGGGTTTTGTGGAAGATGTCATGAGGGTAGTCATTCAGCTTTAGGAATGTTACATTTAAAAACGTTCCTTGTACAATTTTGTTGATCTTTTTTGCTGATATTTTAAGAATAACATTGTGTCCAAACACAACCTTTTTGACATCAAGCCCCCCTCCTATTGTCCACAACATTTTAAGTAGCTCAACACAACACACTCACATTTTCTACCCAACACAATATTCTACAACTTGCTATAGCTGGATTGATGTATATTCTTGAAAAACATCTAGATTTTGGAAGTTTTGTTTGAGACCCCCTGATTGAGAAACACTGTGCTAACAGGTTTCCAGTGTCTCAGTTGTTTCGCATTTTGTGCTCATTGTACAGCAGTAACTCATGAGCACTAGACGAGTTTCAGTGCTGATATCTTGACATTCATTTCCTGTATCACTTTTCTCGCTTTTATTCTGTGTCAGTTTCAGTTATGTTGCTCGCAACATGTTGACCAAAATGTTTTTGTTATCAGAGTAAAACATTCAGCCGTATTGTTTAAAATGCCAGTAACTCAAAATAATCTTCTAGAACATTGTGCATATGGCTGATATTGAGTAAGTCTCATAATATACTCAACTGATAATGTTTAATTAGGACACAATGTATGTACAGTTGTTCTCATCTCGCATCAGTATAAGATCAGAATTGTGAATGTTTAAATATGTGTTTTTTGTGTTTTTGTGTAGTTGGATGTTAAAGAGGACTCAAGCACTAATAAGGAATCTAAAGTTCAGTGTGATGAAGATGAGTTCAGAATGCATCAGTTGAACATTCGTGTGCGTGAAGTTTTTGCCAACCGATTCACTCAGATGTTTGCTGACTACGAGGTCTTCGTCATCCAGCCCAGCCAAGATAAAGAGTCGTGGTTCAGCAACCGTGACCAGATGCAGAACTTTGACAAGGTAATCCTTCACTATTCATTTCTGAACTTCTTTCTGGTCTGGTTTTTGGAACATGATACTTCAGGTTTGTTGTTGGTCCAAGGTGGCCTACCAGCTCTAACCAGCTTGGTCAAGATTGTCTACCAGGTTAACAGCTGATCCACAAGCTAACCTGAGACCACATTTTTAGGTTTTAGCTGGTTTTAGAGGTCCTACACTGCAGATACTCCAAACGCAGCCTTCATTCTGCTGAGACTAACTTCACGTTTGTGAATTCTGCTCACTGCAGGCCTCCTTCCTTTCGGATCAGCCCGAACCCTACCTGCCCTTCCTCTCCCGATTCCTGGAGACACAGATGTTCGCGTCTTTCATTGACAGCAAGATCCTGTGTCACGATGATGAGGATAAAGAGCACACACTGCGAGTGTTTGATTCCCGTGTTGACAAGATTCGCATGTTAAATGTCAGGACGCCCACCCTGCGCACCTCCATGTACCAGAAATGCACCAATATTGACGAAGCAGGTAAGATAAATCAGAACTGAGGAAAAGATCCACATATTGTCCAAAATTAACTAAAAATATCTGTTCAACATAAAATATTAATGTCTGTTTCATGGCTTAATTATCTGTTTTTGACCATTGTCTAGTCCACAGAGTTTTATTGGCATGATCAGCAGCATTTACAATATTGCAGGATTTTCTAACCTAACAGTACAAATAATCAGTGTTAACAGACAGTACACGAATGAACTCATCTAAAAGTGAACATTGTCTGAACATTGGCTAACGTTCTCTCAAACTTTTCACAAACCTAACTCATAGACTCTGGGAATCTAATGTTCAGAGTGGTTTCCTCTTCCTGCAGTGCATTATGGATGTTTGAGTTTTATGTTCCACTAGCCAGTACAAATGCTAGATAGAAAAAGCAACACCTTAACAACCGAATGGCAACACCTTGACAACCGCCCACAACACCCGAACATCTTTAGAAAATGTAAAAATAAAGTTTCCTGTGTTGTCCAGGGCTACTTTTCATAAATTAATTTCAGAGATGTTTTTAATCCTAATATCTTCTGTGATTCCAAGCACATGACAGGTGTCTAGCATTTGTACTGGCTAGTGGAAGCTTGTCATGCAGAGAGTGTATGTGTGGGTTAGCATTAGCGGTTGAGCTGTCTTTTTAATTCTACCACAACATACTCGCACCCCTCCTACAGTGGGTTTCTGGTCACCATGACGATGACATCACTTCTTTAACAGCATACAGGGCTTTTGGTGACTCATCAGTAGTGTGTGTGTGTGTGATGTGCTGTTTCCGGTGTGTGTTTCACTAGAAAAGGCCATCGAGATGAGACTGTGTAAGATCGACCACACGGCTCTACACCCCCACCTGCTGGACATGAAGATCGGTCAGGGCCGCTATGAGCCGGGGTTCTTTCCCCGCCTGCAGGCTGACGTGCTCTCCTCTGGACCCACCACTAACAAGTGAGGATGAATCTCTGGATAGTTCCTGGATCTGATCAGAGAGTATTTACAGGCTGTCATGGGTTTGATTTCCAGTAAACACACAAACTGATAAAATGCATTGTGCTTTTTCATTTGTCCAGCTTTATAAATATAGTATAAATTGTAGATTTATATTTTATAATGTACTGTTTGTACATTTCCTGGGACAGTGAGCGTTAAAGCTGTTGAGGTTTGATGTTGAGTGAATTGTGATTAACGCTGATGTGGTGGGGTGTCAGGTGGGCAAAGCGCAGTGCACCGGCGCAGTGGAGAAGAAGAGACAGACAGAAACAACACACTGAGCATCTCCACCTGGACAATGATCAGAGAGAGGTAAATATATATTCATTCCTATATTTCTTCTGTGTGTTTTCTGTTGCTTTATTTTCCATTTTTATTGTTTTACACTTTTCATGATTTGTGTGTTT
>JAZGTK010020963.1:0-10794 GCA_036877625.1 Ambastaia sidthimunki
TTTTTAGATGAGCACAGAGCGCAGGTTTGGAGATGGCCACTCTGTATTTTCTGCTCAGCGAACCATCAAGGTGGAGGTGGCTAACACATTTGAGCACACACACACCATGAATAAGTGCTTCCATGTGATGCCAGGCATTATCAAACAAGTAATAATTTCCGAGGGGTAGAAGGTGTATGTGGGATGAGAGCGAGGGTGGTGGGGGGGAGAAATGTGTTATAATTACAACCAGTGAAGCATAGTCTTCATATAAAATGCATTAGTTTGACTTGACACATTAATTATCTGTTTTTGCAGATGTTTTGCAGCATTGTTGTGCAAACAATTTCAGGGGGAGGAATTATGGGAAAGTGAGCTGAAAATAAAATAAGTGGGAGGTTTCTTGCAGATTTACCTTCATTCATGCAGAGAAAGCCGAGCGATGCAGCTGGAGAAAATGGAACCCAGAGCGGAGAGATCATCTCAACAAGGTTATCATTACACCCTGATACTCGCTCGAACCCCGGCATTTTCCCTCCCCACGTGGATTTCAATGCACTCTCCGTTTTTTTGGTGATTTGTTGTAGTGGGGGGGAGGTTGTAAGGCTTCCCATTCAAGCATCACAAAGTACCATAATCAGGAAGATAAAGAAATTACACATTATAGATTTCAAAAGGAGATAATGGACTATTTGTTTGTTTTTATGCTTATTTGTGCAAATCGTAGGTGCTTGATGATGCCTCACAGTCGAGGGATTGTTGTTTTCTATCGCTGCGCTTCTTTTAAAAGATCTTAATTGCAATGCAGGCAAACAGCATTTTGTTTGTCCTATAGCAGAGTGGATGGCAGGGAATGACAGACGCAGTTTTGTTTTAACACTGATCTTAACAAAAGGAAACAGATTGTGCCTTTTAGCCTTCCAGACATCGTCATGAAGGATGAGAGGATGCGTTTTATCCAAACGCGAATGGATTAAAAGAACTGGATAAAAAAGAAATTGCACTGTCCACATACTTTCCATTATAAAAAAGCATAGCCCAGAATGTACAGCATGTACATCTGGTATATTTTACATATTATAAAGAAATATAGCACAAGCACTTTTCAAGCAATACATAATGTATGTTGGGACAAAAATTATCTGTGCGCTTTCTGGTTGTCAAGAGTTAGTGGAACACATGTGTAGATGTGATGTATTACATCTCTGGCTGTGATACCTGAGGTAAAATTATTCACTAAAACTGACCCTGGCATCGGCTGCTTTAAAGTAATTGCAAAAAGGGCTGAAAAGAGATCGTTTGAGAAAAGTTATTTTATTATTTATTTGCAGAAATTCATAAATATTTAAGATTTCCCTAAGGAGGCCATGGCTTTTCATCAATGACTCATGTCTTTTAAGCAGTATATGCTATTGAGGTTCTAAAAGACTGACTGAGTCACCATTCACATGTATTATATGGATAAAAGATTAAATAAAATTGAATGGCGCCCGAGGCTGTCAGCTCCCAACATTCTGCCTGTTTGTGTTCCATTGAAGAAAGAAAGTCATATGTGTTTAGAACATAAGGGAAAATGATCAAATAAATGATGACAGGATTTTCAGTGTCCAACGACTTTCTGGGTTTCTAAATGATATATCGCATCACACTGAAAATCTCTTGATGTTGGGAAACACACACACATCTGATTGTTGCCTGCATGTAAGTGAATGCTAATATTGCTCTGTGCCCATTCTGTGTGGCAGCCATGTTGAATGAGATGTCAGGCAGCCAGAGAAATGAGCAGGGAAGATATTGCTGGCACTGCTTGGATTTTACATTTCTGGGTAATGGAAATATAGTCTCCAGTTAGACAATAAGGATTTAGGTGTTGTGGAGAATGGACATTATCTTTATGTTGTGCAAACTGATTTTAGATTTTCAAAAAAAATCATTCTGTATATTTTTGTATTCTGTAAGATCATTCTGTATATTATTCTGTATATTCTGTACGTTATATGTCCCTAGTATATGGTTAAGTAAACCCCCCATGAGTACATACCTTTGAAGCTGTATTAATAACAACCTCTCATAGACCTCTTATATATCTGTATACGTTTCAAATAGTGAGGACAACTTCAAATGTCTGTTTTTAGCATGTTTCCCTGTATTTATAAGGACCTTAGCAAAAAAACATGGAAATACATTTTTGCATTTAAACATTATTTAGTTGTCTACTAAGCCCCTATGGGAGCCCCAGTTCTCCTGGGGAAACTATTGGCTGATCTCTAAAATGTAGAACATTTCACCCCAAACCACACACACACATTCACAACTACTCAAATTTGAAAATTAATGCACCAGTCTCCATTTCAGCATGTAAAACTCAACCCATCTCTCATTGGCTGAAAGTTTGGGCACAATATCAGAAGCTCAGCTTTATCTCAGCATCGCAAAAGAGACAGAACGAGAGGCCTCCTCATAATATCTGTTTTCTCTCTCTGTGCCTGCTGTGTTGCGCTAAGCTTTATCAAACAGCCGTGTGTTTGTTTGCAAATGCAGGATTTCACGGGTCATCCTTTATCAGCTCTCTCTCTCGTCACCTCCAGACTTCCCAACATATTGTGCCATGTTTTCTCCTTTGGTTCCAAAAAAGCCACTCATCTTGGCCGGCGCAGTCTGGCTTGTGTGTCACTGTGTATGTGTGTGGCTTTGTGAAGGGAGCCATCTCCTCTCACAACCAAATGGCCCTCTCACTTGCCTGCCCTCCACCCTCCTTCCCCACTTTCATGAGCTGCTTGTCGGAAGCAGTGCTGAGAGCACTCGACCGATCTGTACATTTGGAGCAATCGTTTTATTGACACATTCAGAACGAGTAACAATGTTATCACAACAGCAGCAGACTGCGGTGGGATGTGCTGGGAGAAGATTCTCTCGGAGCTCAACACAAGACGAGGAGCTTTCCGAGAGGCCCTCAGACACCCCTGAAGGTGTTAGCAATCGGCTAATCAGCGTATTCCGGCTGTGATCCGCCCGCGCCCTCTGAAGGATTGTGGGGAGGTGCAGCAACCGGCCAAGCAGATCTGCGAGTCTTTCTCTTACCAACCACTGGCCACCGCGGTGCTCTGTTTAAATAGGACACATGGCTATGGAAACAAAAGGAGCCATATTAATAGGATGGTACTGTCAGATAAAACATTCTATGCTAAAAGCTTCCAAGTCAGGTAAAAAGGTACATCGCTAATCCACAATGCCAGGTCTGTTCTTTGTTCACTTGCCTGAATGGAAAAAAGGTTGTAAGCAGGGTGACCCAGAAGGCTGGAGTAGAATAGCAGAGGATCATAATCAGACACCCGTGATCCTTTAGCCGCTTTCCAAATGCTTGGACAGACTCCTTTAGCTGCTGCTTGGGGAGAACTTTCAGATAAACTAGGCCGTCACAAAACACTGAGAGGATTGCCTCTCCAAAACTGTTGCCTGTTTTCTCTGGAAGATGTAATTCACGTTTTTAATCATGTATGGACTGATTTATTTTTGTCATTGTTTGTTTTAAGGATGGCTGTTTTACTGTGTACAAGACGGATGTCTTAAGTCTTTTAATTTAATATATTTTTGCTTAATTTTAATGAATCACAGCATCTGACCTGTACATAAGTTCTCTAATAAGGAATGTTTGTACCATCAGAAAGTTATTTAAGCTTGAAGTAGCACCTTAATGTTTGTGTGCGTCTACAGTTAGTGATGACCACACAGAATGAGTGTTATTTATATTTTGATACTGATTTGAAGTTTTAATTTAAATTTACACTGTACTTATCAAACATCTACTGTATGTTGCACTGTACGTATAATTAAATGATACTATTAAAACTTAACTTAAATTAGTTTGTATATTAAATGATTAATAATTAATTTGATGTCATGTTTGTTATGTGTCATGATGCTGACTTGGGTGTTTCAAAAAAGAACGTTTCCTCTCCCTTCGATTCCTGCCGAGTAATATGGCGTCATATTTTCTGCCATGGCCTTTTCTCCGGCTCTGTTGCGCATCCTTCAAGTGGCTCCCATTGATGTTTCATCTTTGATATCCTTTACAGGGCCCCCAGGAGCCACAGGGCTTAGAGGGCCCCCTGAGGGAGACGGAGGGGCCCCCAGCGTGCAGCTGAAGGTCTTCAGGGTCCTGACAGCGTTGATGGAGGTGATTCTTGAGTGGCCTCTCGCGGCGTTCAGTGGCGGCCACAGTGAGACGCACCTTTTGAAGTGATAGATCTTAAGGATATGAAACAAAAGTGGGGATGGATTGAACTTCATCTGCCTACAGGGGAGGGAAGGCAGTGAAGTCAGATGGGAGATAGGTGGGGCGTGGAGGGGCGGAGGCGCTGGGTCACCGGTGAGCTAGAAGAAAAGAGCTTTTAATCCGAGCATGTCTTGTAAGGTCAGGAAAAGTTCGCAGGATGAGAAAAGGGCAAGCCAAAGGTTGTGTTGATTTATTTAGTGGCACATAGGGCAAACGTTTCACCTGTACCCCTCTGGCAGTCTAAAAAAAAGAAAAGTCACTGTTTGATTCTGCAAGGATGATGCTACAGAATATAAAATATTGGACTTTATGTGATTGAAATGCTTCTGAAAAGCAAATACTCAAGACCAAACATATGTATACACCTAATATTTGTACTAATTGTGCTGAACTATTTAGATGTTGCACAATACTTTAATAAACTTGTGTCTGTCATTAATGAGAAAGTTAAATGAGGTGAAAAGATTGTGCTCAGTTACAGGTGACTCAGACGCTGTGATTCTTGCTACCGTCATACAGTAGTCTGTCAGTAGTCTGTCAGTAGTCTGTCACTGCCAAAGTTGCAAACATTAGTTCACAAAATAGTTTGCAGCCCTTTTTTCTGTATTCGTTGAAGGAGAATACGAACACTTAAAGTGCTATATATTATGCTTATATACACTGTATATACATAAACATTTATTTATAAAATTTACTTATAAACAATAAATTGATTGTTACAGTCTCTTATTTTTAACGTCTATTCAGTGTTCTCGAATGTTTACAATAATATTGACTTATCTTCACTTAGTCAGTAATTTGATTAATTGATCAATTCATTATAAACATTATACATACATATATTCATATGTATGTATTCATTAACATATATTTATTATAACATAAATTAAATTACTTTTTTATCAATTGACAGCACTAATTGTTGTCAATTTGTTTAATTAATATTACCAGCTGTCACATTGAGGTAATAACTTTATCTCCACTGCTAAACTGTATTACTGACACACAGACTTGACACATATGCATGGACCAATGAGCACTGAAAACACTAATTAAAAAGCAGGTGGATCAGCCCTATGGACTGGCTATTAACCCTTAAGTCAGGAAGGACTGCCCACAGCCCTGCCACCCACAAACCCCCATCTGTCTCTAAGGAGACGCTCCAATACATTTCACCCTCTCCAAAATCTGTCAGGACATGACACGCTCAAACTGGGGCATTTCATGCACTTTAATCTAGAACACTTACAGCAAGCTGTTATTTCAGAAATCTGCTGCTTGAACAGTGTTGCTTTTAACTTTTATAGACAGTATTCCTATCATGTCCTAAGTCTACAGTTTAAACAAACACCACAGGCCAAGAAGCTCACAAATAAACATGAACCAACAACAAACAACGAAAATCCCTTTGTAATTTCAACAAATGGGCCCCTTGCAGTCACAGCGTGCCCGGTACCAACCTCACATTCTGTTAGCAGGAGACAGAAAGATCTGATAAAAGAGTTTTACTCTTTATCCCCTCTGTGAGCTTTATGTTAAGGAGAACGCCTGAGGCTCTGACAGACACAGAGTGCGAGCACGAGAACAGTCGTTGCCAAGCGCTCTTCCTCCTTTGCTGGCGGGCCCCCGTCCCCCTGACCTTGGTGGGTCTTACTGGATGAAAAAGAGACCGTCAGCTCCACTTCTGCTGAGCTGCCCAGTTTCGGCCCTCAGCCCTGGGGTGGGACTGCTGCTGGCTTTCTGCGGGACTTCTTCAGTCCACTCACCCAGGGCTTTGATGCATATGTTCTGAAGGTGGCCGCCACCGAGACTCAGCCGTGGTGGCAGATGGCAGACCTTCAGGCCTCCGCTGGTCAGACTGGTGTTCATTTCCCAACTTTTTTCTGCCTGAGTGTTTCAGAGGAAGATTCAGCGGTGCAGAAGAACTTCTTCTGGTACGAGAAAGAGGGGGCAGGGATCAAAAAGACACATACAGAAGCAATGTTCCTGTAGGTCCATTGCTCAAAGCATTTTATTAGCAGTGCAAAAGTTTGTGGGTTCGAATTTCAGGAAACGCCTATAATGACAAAATGCATAAGTATATAGGCAGTGGGTGGGAAAGGCCAATGGCTTTGAGTGAAAAAGAAGTAAAGCAGATATTATAAATGCTTTTAGATTATTAAAGTAAGGGTTGGTATGTAAGCCAACAACTCTTAACTCAAGCTGGTTAAAATGGGTATTATTGTGGGCAGGTCTGCTTGAGTAGTGTAATCCAGCTGTACAGTGCGCTGTAGTGTATGTTAAGGGCCAGGATAAAAGTAGTCAAACCTTTCTTAAAATGGATCATTCTGACTCTAAATTTTGATTGGATGAACTACAGTATGTCTGAAGACATTGTGAAATACTGATAAATGCAAACCTGTGACATTTTATTGATGCTCCAAGTGGCTTTTTTATTCAACCACAAATAGCCTACAGTTCAGTAAATGAACTATATTACTTACATTAGGTAAATTAGGTGATTCAGATTATTAATATTAAAAATCATAACAATTTATTGAACATGGCTGTCTTTAATCATATTGTTGCTTGTTTAATAAAAGCAATAAGTGATTTAAGTCTAAGTTGTACCATGATTTTACCCAGTGAAAAGCCCTTAAACAGTATATTGTTCTTCATCAATGAGTTCCAAACCAACAAAATCCAAAGTAAATCACATTATAATATTTAATTTGAAGCAAAAAATGTATTTGAAAATCAATGACAAAGATACAAGACGTAACTACAAAAGGGAATGAACTACAATCCCATGAAGCCTTGCATTTGTTTTTGACTGGTTGGACCCTTCTGTGCAGGATCATGGGTGTTGTAGTTCCTTACCACATTCTGCTGTTAAATTAACATCTGAGCTCGGTGTAGGCATGTCTTTAAAGGTTTTTAAATTGCTGTAAATAATGAAATCCTCTATGAAGGAAATGAATGGGATTTTAAAAATCAAACTGTTGTGCTCTACTGCTTTAATCTACCTGGTAACCACTGATAAGATGACTTTATCTGATCACTGAAGCTGGTCAACTACTGAACCAGCTTAACTCTTTTAGGCTGTTGTTTTTCAGCAGTGTAATTACAGTCAGTTTTAGTTACACATTATTTTTATCAGTGGCCTGTTTTTATTGCCCTTATCCAAAAGAATTAAGCAACTAATACTTTGAAATTGGCTTGATGGGTATGAATTATATTCCCTCATGTTGTGAAAGTGACTTATGAAGTCAAGTGCATTTGGGAGATGGGGCCCAAAATAAGTTTTTGACAGAGTGTAATTTAATGCAGGCAAGGTGAGGTACATATGAGGCAGGAAGCGAGGTGTAAAGGGAGGGTGAGATAGAAAGATGAGTGGTATGTCCTTGAGAAACATCTCCTCCTCTTCCCTCAGGAACCTGCCATCTCCTTGCCCACCCTTTGGGCTGTGGAGTGAAGCGTGTACGCGCGTAACCCTCACGAACACGCGCTTCCAGACAATTAACGTCCTTTCTCAAGATGCTCGCAGGTATAGGCCAGCTGCCACGTCTCACAAATCGAGCGTGCCGTTCGATGCTTTGGCAGAGGGCGACAGGGGACGGGCGCTCATCTTTTTTCCATATCCTTCCATCCGTTTTTCCTTAAAGTTGCATGGCGGAGGACAGAATGGACAGATGGGGCGGTCTCACTGTCCTGATGGTTGGATTCTAATTATATTAGCCCAGACCCTGCATGGATCCACGATGAATGTTTACTCAGCCACCAATTTATAATCATTTAGCCAACACCTGTTTAGAAGTCAAAAAACAAGATAGGCAGAGCAGGTCAGAGGCCAGATGTGGAGAGTGGGGAAAGTTGTGTGTGCTGAGAGCGGCCCAATGGGCTGAGGATGGCGACAGTGAGGCGATATAACGGCTGCAAGATTGAAGAAGAGGCAAATCTTGGCTGTGTTTGAATACTAAGGTGTCTGCTTTGAATAAAAGAAAATGGTTTTAGATGTTCTAAGCACCAAAGAATTGTCTAAAAAAAGTTGATAATAATGGACACTAATGTACTAATTTTGTCAACTGCATCCTTCAGATGCCATTTTTATTCTTTTAGTCAGTAACTTAAGTGCATGAACAGAAATACGAGGTAACAAAGACAGCAATTAGGGTCACAGCTGTTCTCCCTTTCAGAAACTCAACAGAAGAAGGCATCTGGATGTATATCTATATTCACCCAAAGTAACAGACAGTTCACTCAAGTCATTTATCACTAGTGCAATGCCCTTCCAGTTGAGCTACAGGAACAGGGTGCAAACATTTGATTCATTTGTGTCTTGATGCCTTTCTACAACTTTAAACCGCCAACATTTTTCAGACACAGTGTGGGTCTGGCAGTGGTGTGTGCGTGGATCAGAGTCTTCTGAATGTAGTTCTCTTCCAAATTGCCATTATCAGCGCCTCAGGGAAGAATGTTGCGTTATCATGTTGAGTTATTGACAGATTTTTATCACTGCTGAGAAATCTCATATGGAGTCTTCTTTCTCACTCGCCCGTGCTCCCTCTCTCCCTCTCACGCCCATTGGCCTCTGTCTCTCACTACTTCCTGTGCTCTCTCTCTCTCTTTGCGCTCTCTCACCCGCTCTCAAAGGTCAGGGCTCTGAGTGGGTCTGTTTGAAGCATGGCCTTCTGCAGAGCACAGGAGGGGTGATCACCACAGGGAGAGGGAATGCTCCTGCACCCCCGGCTGTTGGCCTTGATAACTTTGGGGCATTTATTTACATCCTTGACCCCATCCCATTGGCCTCTATTTGGGAACCATGAGTATGAGAAGCTGTCTAGATGTCCAGTTTGAGACACACAGGATCACAGCAAGAAGAGGGCAACCAAATCATCCTCAATGTCATGCCCATTCAAACTGACTGGGCCCATGCCCCCACTGATTTTTTTGCTGCAACTACCCCTCAAATAAATAAAGATGTTTGATTCAAAATACTGTTACAGAAATCATGCATTTACTTGCCTTTATTTAGACACACCCCCATAGATTTGCCTTAAACAGAAAATTTTGTCATTTATTTGCTCTCCATGTTGTTTCAAACTTAGATTTTTCTTTCCCGATTGAAAAAAAGTATTTTGGTAAGACATTAAACAACACTGGGCTCAGAAACAAGAGAAAAGCATGAGGCAGTTGAAACTAGTAACTGAACAACTACATCACATTGGTGTGGAATTTAGTTATATGGCATAAGAACACACCAATAATTGTCTGATTGGTCTTTTTGGTGCACTATGAGAAATAGTGTGGTTTGAATCCAGGCCCTGGCCCTGGTTGCTTGTCCCTGCTCAACACAAGTACTTCAGTGATAGGAACATACTCCAATAGGAGAGACAGAGCACAATGGTCTATGAGTGTTCTTTTGGTCAGAGCGCCTCTTTAGATTCACACCTAACAGGCATGTGTGTGTTCTTCTGTGAATATGTCTACAACAATAGAAAAGTAATCACAAACCACTCGAAACTCTACAGGGAATAATTGGCTTTCAACATTCGCATGTGAAAAAAACAATTGTGACTGTAATAACAGTTATAAATTTAATTCAAGGCCACACCGCCTGTCTGTTAACGTATTGCGTATCAATTGTTTGGTATTTTATGCATTCCGAATTTCTTTTGACCATATCATCGCAGTCTCTTGTGTTTTGGAGGTGAGGAAGCTCTTCTTTCTGGTGATCATGAGGAACTTTAACATGATCCCCATCCCACAAAAAAATTAATAACCTTTTTGATAGTAATACTGCATTCACATTATTGGTAGAAAACAAACACATAAATCAATGAAACAATCAAAACTGAATAATGCACATATATGCAGTAGCTAAATATACAAAATAACACTAAAATACATTCAGAAACTGGCTGCATTTGGTTATTTATTTTGTTTTGCCTGGAATGAAAGTGGGGCAACAGATTGAAGTAGAGTGCTTGTCTGTTTTGTGTGATCTAGACAAATATGTTGCCTGTGTACAGCACTGGCTAGAGGAAATTATAAAGCTTAATAAAATGAGCTATTAAGTTTTTTCTTACATGTGCTAAATAGAAACAAAATGAAAATGGAATGGATTTGAATTGGCAATCAAACAACAAATACTAATGATAATATTATTTACTGTATATATTTGTCTTGGATTGAACACCTGCTGTTTACATTTTTAGAACATCATCCACCAATGCACAAGCCCAGCATGCAGACACCAAAACAAGGTATTATTATATTCTTTCATTCTCAAGTTGAGATGATAACTTAAAGACACAAGCTATAGCCCAGATGCAAATGCTAATGACATCAGCACACATCAGACCCGCACCTGCTTTGTAGTCACGGCATCACATAAACCAAAACAAAAGATGTGCCGTGACCTTCGATGGCCTCAGATCCTCCTCCTGCCTCCACTTCACCAAGTCTTTAGCAGCGTGTACAGAAAGGTCGTGGGGGTGAGGAGGGGGGTTCGTGATGGGGGAAACAGCAGTTGCGTTGCCATCCTGATGACTTAGTTT
>JAZGTK010020964.1:0-10793 GCA_036877625.1 Ambastaia sidthimunki
GAGTAGCTATTTCACACAATATTTACTCAAGTCACAATCTGTAAAAATATTGACAGTCACGATCCAATTGAGTAGATTTTAAAACGTTAAACTGACGTTCTACGGAATGATCACTTCTGTTAATCGGGCACCGTTATCATCCAAAAAACATCACCCAGCTCTCTAAATATTCCTCCGTCCACAGATCCAGACCTCTGCTAAACAGAAGAGAGTTGTTGAAAGTGATTTATGGTATCGTTGCTGCTGGAGTACTAGCGGAAAACACAGTCTCTGTGGGAGTTATTTTTTTGCCCTTATAAATGTGCACTTCATCATTTGTATGTCATCTCACTGTGGGCGGCCTGTTCTCTTCCGAGCACTTACAATCGTAATGCGCTCCAACGTGTTAAAGAATTCATGGCATTCCAGCACCTGCTGTGTGTCTCCCAGCGATCGTTTTATCACACACAGATTTAAAAATATTAGTCAAGCCTTTAATCAGGCGAATCAGGTGCGAGAAAATCAGCTGAACCAATCAGATGGGTCAAAATAAAGATCAATACATTGATCAAAGCTGATTGGATGAGCAACCGAATGACGGTCTCTGCTATATTCATGCGCCAAGTTGCTTAGCGACCGTAAACAGGCTACAGCTGATGAACTATATTAATTGTCTCTGTGGAGTTTGACTGTTGAAGGCGATTTTTGTGTCTAAATATATAAATATATCTTGTAGGAGTTGCAGGACCATAAGATATTCGTCCAATCATTGCATCCTGTCCTACTTGCTTGTCAAACTAAGTATGTGTTCATGTGTTTTGGAGAAGGTGTGGCTAACTAGCTTGGTATTGTTAGCCTCTCTAAACTGCTTACCCTGCCTCTCAGTGAACTTCATCCGAGGTCATGTTTTCGACTCATGGTAAAATCACTGTAACTCATGCTTTAGTTCTCCAGCTTGAGAGGTTGGGGTCGGCCCAGCGTGGCGGGCACACAGATGTCAGCCGTAAGGATTAATTAGGGTGTGTTTGAAGGGAATGATTCTATCGGTGATGCCCTCCGCTGGTGTTTAATTGTGAAGGGCTATCTTTTGATTAGCTAATCCATCTCATTAAAGCTCTTTGATTCGCTGAGCTGCCTCTGGGCCGCGCAAATTCTGAGAACGAGAGCAAGATGCTTCATTTTCTCGCGTTCCTCTTTACAAAACTGCCCTCCGGTTTCATTATTGGGCAGGTCAGCAGATTCAAAAGGACACGCTCTCTCTGTAATGTGGATTTTCGCTGTAACAGGACTGCGTTTACGCGGATGATGTACGATTTTCAGACTGCATCGCTGCCTTTTTACGAAACAAGCGGTTGGTTTGGACTGTGCTTAGAATCTGAAATCCAATAATGATGACACAGTGTTTTTTGCAGACTGTCTCTGTACAAATAAACACTCGTACAAACACTCAGCGAAGTTCTGTTCTAACTTTCTGATTTCAGAAGTATCGTGTCACAAAAACATAACGTAGCTTTGAACTTTCCGGTATGGAGCGCATGTAGGAATTTGTGATTAAGCATGAACTGAACTGCATTTTCAATTAGCTGGTACAGTTGGTTGCCATGACACCAGAGACTGTACGCCAGAAGCGTGGTTTGAAGCTGGAGCAAAATGTCAAATAAGTGCAAATATTTGCCCAAGACTTCATAAGCTGCCTGTCTCTGATATTGAAGAGCCAATAAAATGTTCCCTCTGCTCAATTATCTCTCTCTGCATCAAATCTGTCTTATTTCTGTCCTCATTTGTTTTGCTCTTTCTTCTGAAAGTTTCGCCCTGGAGCCTCTCCTGCCAAAGAAACTGCACAGCAAGTCTCAGGACAAGCTGGACAGAGAGGAAGCAGAGAAAGAGAGGAAGGAGAAGAAGAAGGAGAAGAGGAACAGTAAACATCAGGAGGTGTTTGATAAGGAGCTGAAGGCCGCTGACGTCTCTCTGCAGCCCAGTGAAGCTGTTATACTGTCAGAAACAGTAAGTTCTGAAAGACATCTAGACAGGGTTTCTGAGGCCACCTCAAAATATCACACAATATTAAAATGACCTTAAGATGGTATGAATAAATAACACCTTCATTATTCATAAGGTGTGTGCTCTCAAATATAAATAACAATACAACAAGAATCTAAGACATTCTCTGTAAGGAAACATTTTGTCGGCTAGATTTGCTCAAAGCAGCCGCAGTGATTTTTAGTTTGTGAGAAAACCTCTTTTTAAAATTGGTTTCCTTCAATTAATCGGTTGAATTGGTTCACAGATCGATTAAATGATTCATTAGTGAATTGGTCTGAGTTTGGTCACACCTCGTTTGAACCTCAAACCAGAGCTGCGGTCTCTGTCAGTCTCTCCTCTCACACAGAATCTGTCTCTGAGACACAGGTGAGAACCTGATGAGCTTATGAATCTTCAAGCTCTTTAAACAGGAACAACACGATGAGTTCTGCAACAAATAATAAATGCTCAACAGCGGAAGACATAAGAAGAATATAAATCAGCCTGGTTGACTTCACTGCCTAATGTTGTATAAAGCAAACCGTGACCTCAAGGTTCTGCAAACAGAGAACTGGAGCACATAATGACTTCATTTGTGTTTTATAATTCATCATAAACACCCTCACACGCTTTACAGGGCGCTGACCTCTCCATTCACAGTCACGGACAAAGAAAAACCCGATTTACCGCTCGAGTCATCTGTCATTTTAATAACCAGCTCATTTATTTTATTCATGATTAAAATCCTTCATTTCCACCATTGCTACCGGCCCGTCTGATGACAGTAAACATTTCCTTAAAACAATTCTAGTCAGAATATTAATGATTCTGAACTGCAGTACCTCAAACTGATCAATTATTAGTTATCCTTCATGCTAAAATAACTAGTTCTGCAGTCAGAGTTATTCCTCTTGCAGGCTTGTGTTGTAAACAGACAATATGATTAAAACCATCATGTGTGAAGTACATGCCACAGATCTCATATTAATGACGGTCATTTACAACTGGAATAATTTATAAGCGTATGAAATTATGTTTTGAATTATGCATTAGACAAACCTGTTAGCTGATGTAAATGGACCTGAGCTATTTGAACGGCTGTTCAAATCTTGTGAGTTTAGTTATTCATGAGCATTTTTACAATGACATTGTGTATGTTTGGTCTGTTCTATATGTGTGTTTTCATCTTTGAATAATTAAGGTTGTGTTATATATTGTTTGTGTCTCATTTTCTCTTCTGCTGTCTCCAGATCAGTCCGTTGAGACCCCAGAGGCCGAAGAGTCAGGTGATAAACGTGCTGGGTGAGAAACGGCTCTCCGTGTCTCCGGCAGCTCCTGCTAACTCCACATCTTCTGTCCCACCTCCCATCACCCCCCGGGCCAAACTTCACTTCAGTTTACTGTCCGGATCCAGTATGTGTTACACTAATGTCTCACTGTCCTGTTCATGCTGTTCATAGATACAGAAATCAAATCTGTTCATTCATCTCTAAGGGGGAAATAAGACAATTTGCAATTATGATTCAATTATTATTAATAATAGATTTAGCTGAAATACTTTAACTAAATGCTTGTGTGCCCATTTTTGCACTTGAAAAAGGAGCAGATTTTTTAAAGAAAGTAAATAAAAACTGTCTTACTGGTTGTAATAAAATCAGTTGCAGAGAGATTCTGATTATCAACTGATTGTTGCTTCTTTTATCCAAATGGTTGGATATCCAAAAATATTATTATTTCCAAATTTTGTTGTACAAAAGTCCCTCACCAAAACTTTTCTGCACATTTTTACTTTGCTAAATAACTCAATTCCCCAGTAGAAATGAAAGTGGGTAGTTGTTTGTTTTCCCCAGAACTATCCACATCGCTGGTCTGTTTACGTTTCTGCTGCGTTCAGATGTCATTTAACAAGCTTTAGTGTGATGACACAAAGGTAAGGCTGTGATGTGAAGCAGGGAATTCTGGGACGGTGCAGAGGACCTGTCTGCTCCAGTCTCCCACTCGCTGCTTCTGAAGAGCTAATAGAGTCAGACTGTCCCATGAGTTCAGCCCACTGTCTGCCTTCAGTTTCCACTGCGTGTCGTCATTCTCTCTCACTCAATCTCTCACTCAATCTCTCTCTCTCTCTGTTTCTGTTTACTACTCTCTGTTGTCTCTATTTACTACAATTACACTTTTTGTAAACTTTAATATGGTTCAGATGTGTGAAACGGCCCCCCAGAACGTATTTGGACACTTTAACTACACAACTGTATGCACGACATGTAAGAATGAAGATCTTCAAACTAATGTTGCTGGAGCGTTTTCTTCTTCTGAGCAGTTTTTACAGTGTACTCGTGTCAAGGAGATTTTTTGTGTTTGAATGAAGTTCGTCACATTAAGTAGGAATTTATTTGACGGTTTTGAGACTTTTTGGGGTGAGTCGCTCGGCATGTTTAGCAGCTGTGTGATGTCATGTATGATACGTTTGTTTTTAACAGTGTCCTGTGTTGGTTGTGTGCAGATCTTGAGCTGAATGGGACGGGTTATGGAGATAAGGGGGAAACCCCGCCCCCACTTCCTGTCAAAAGCAGCATGGGTGACTATGGAAACCTAATGGACAACTCAGACCTGGCCAGTCCGACCACGCCCCCCCCAGCACCGCCTCATCAGCGGGTATTTACCATCAACCAATAGCGTTTCACGTTCATCATGCAGCTTTTATTATTCATTATCATTAGTGAGGGTTGCGTGACGAGCATCTTTGTTACTGTTTGGAAAACTCAGTGATTTAATTTTGCGTAAGTTCTTGTTGCTGTAGACATGAGTGAAGCATGATGCTTTAAAACTTCTTGCCTGTCTTTCAACGTTCCAGCACCTTCCGCCCCCCTTACCCAGCAAGACCCCCCCTCCTCCCCCTCCAAAGACCACGAGGAAGCAGACCTCCATTGACTCGGGAATCGTCCAATAAGCGAGAAGACAACATCAGCAAACAGAGGCATCTGTGTGGCCTCCTCTTCCAGTGATTTTCCAGCAACATTCCTGACAGATGAGATGAACAGCTCATCTCTGCTCTCCTCATAACAGCTGATCACTCTGTTCAGAAGAAGCTGTCCACAGCTCAATCATCTTATAAAGCCTCAACGTTATATAAACTGTAATGTCATCTTCATATCTCTCCAGATATTAGCTAAACATCAGACTGCTTGCAGACATGAACAAATGTAGATGCAGTGTGGCTGGAACTCTAGGAATTCTGGGTATTTTTTGGCAGATGGGGCATGTTTAAGGTCAGACTCCACTTGAGATGAATTGATTTTTTTCTCTCAGGCTGTTGAGCAGGAAAGTGCTTTAGAAATCGCTTTATATGCACATTGTCATTGAGAAAAGGCTGCGTAATTAAAATTGCTTAATAAAAATTCATTTTTTCCCCTTTTTTACATGATATTTTTATCCTCAATATATACACATTTATGTACAGAGGTTTGTATATATGATTTTATTTTAATTTTTTCTTTTTTTTTCTTGAAAGTAATTGTATCCTTTTTTGTATTCGTGGTGCATAAAAGTAATTGGCATTTTTATCCAAAAAGGGCTTTTTGGTTTTCTAATGAGAGGGACAGTAAAGTTATTTTTAAAAGTATCTTTTATCGATTTGATATTTTGTGGTCATTTTTATCTTTCTCATTTGAAGTGAAAACGATTAAATGCGAAAAGAACGTTTTCAGTGTATAAACCACATTATACGACATCATTTGTATTAATAACCTTAACTGCTCGAAATTCACTACTGACTTCTGAATAAACTCAAAATGTATGTATTTGTATAATGAGTCTTGTCTGATTAATGTTTAATCCTGTGTTAAGTAGTCATTGAACCAACACATAAAGGGGAAATAAGTGGTACCATCTTTGTTTTGCTGGCTTTTGTAATGACGTTACTGTCAGCATTTACTCCTCGCTGCCCCCATCAGTCCTGGAGGACACATATCATCTCTAGCAGTGCTCATCACGTGATGATAAAAATTGTGGTAAGTTTATGTTTATGTCTTTAGGTTTTAACTTTATAAATTCAGAATACAGTGGAACATCAGATTCATTTAGAATATTGAAAGTATGATGACTAATATATGAAGCTGTGTTTTACTGCTTAATGTTGCATGTAATACAGTATATAAACACACATGCCGTGATGATGAAATGCAGTCACACGTGTATTTGTGTGACGGTACAGACAGATTTTGTGTCATATGGGGTCATTAGCGGGATCGTCCCACAGACGTGTGATGACAGTAAGACCCTGACTGAGCTCTGCGCTTTCCCACGATGCACTGGGGTATCATCTCTAACCTGATTAAACTCTCGTGTAAATTCACTTTGCAGAGAAAGTTCATATTTTAGTATTTAAATTAAATCAAGTTTTTTTTTTTCTACCTTTTGAAATTTGCTGGATATTTTTGTCCAAGTTTGTATTGTTTAACTTCACATTGTCCTCAACACCAGACACCCAAAAACATAAATAAAAAACCTATTTTGCGTGTTTAGTATGATAATACTCTGTTCATTTAACAGCACGAGGTTTCCGTGAGACAAATGACATTGAGATGTTAGTTTATGAATGCTGGGGATGTTGCCAACCGGCTTTTGTTGGTTTGACTCTCCATTGTTTTCCCTTCATGTTAATTACAGCCTGTCTTGAGGCCCTAATATATCTGAGAGCAGTAAATTACTTTTAACTTTCGATTCAGTCTTGCAGCAGAAAATAGCTCAACTCATTTCATCCTAAATGTGTCCCAGCTGAGCTGATATTCTCGACCCAATGAAGCCAACAGGAAAAAGTTTTTACAAGTTAGTCAAAATGATTTATTAGTAACGCGTTACAATAAGGTTCCATTAGTTAACGTTAGTTAATCCGTTAGCTAACATGAACTACCTACATTTTTACACCATTTATTCATTTTGATGTTAGTTAATACAAACAGTAGTTCATGTTGTGTGTTAACTAATGTTAACAGATATAACTTTTGATTTTAAAAATGTAAGAGTTAAATGGACGACACACAGACTCGCTCAGAAATTGTGCTTCAGTTTGCAGATGTTCGTGACACAGATTTGCCAGTTTTGCTGGTCAGTTAACAGACTGAGATTATATGTGGCAGATCACAGACTGTAATGAGACTGTAATGTAAATGCTTCTCTGAGATATTATGTTTCTGTTTATTGAAATTCTCTCTCAGAGTCTGATGTGATTGTATTTATAGAGCAGAAGCTGAGGGCTACAGTGAATGCGTTTGTCTGTGATCTGACACACGTCTGATCTGATTGAAACCCTCAGTTGAACCTGATCTGATCTCATAAACTGTATCATCTCTGTATTTACCAATTCATAGATGCCAAAATGTGTCATATAAATGCTGTTGTTTATATACATTTATTACATTTATAAAATATGTAGTTCCATTAAAAGGTTCAAACAGACCGAACCCCTGCTTTTATAGTTTTATTTATAATCTCTGCAGCTGTTACAATCCTGACTTTATCAATCACAGGTTTGAGACAAACCTCACAAACTTTATTTGCGTGTAGTTGAGTGTGTGTAGCAAGTTAGAAACACACTTAAACACCAAACACAGTTTTGTGATCTGCAACAATAAACTTAAAGTTATAGAACAGTGTAATGATATTGGCAAAGAAGTTCAGTTTGTTGCACAAATATTGAGTCATACGGCTTTATAATATAGATTCATAACAGAGTCAAATGAATCATTCTGGCATAATTAATTTACTATCATTACACGCTTTGGAAATGAGTTATAGTGCATTCGAGCTATACGTTTGGTCAGTATGTGTGTTTCCTGGGAATCGAACCCACAGCGTTTGTGCTGCTAGCGCAATGCTCCACCAATTGAGTTAGAAGAATGCTATCAGTTGTGTTTGTGTGAAAAGAGCAGTTCAGACCTTCAAAAAACATCTTTTGTGTTTCACGGAGGACATAAAAAAAGAACAACACGAGGGTGAGTAAATGATAACAGACAGCATTGTGTATTTCTCAGCATTTTGTTGGCAGACACTCTAATGCTCACAGTGTGAATGCTGGAACCTGTTACGATAACAGCTCATGTGTCATTGCAGGAGTTTGTATGTTTCTCAGAAGGTTTTCAGCTGTTTGCATGAGTGCAGAACTGTGACATTGTGACGTTGTGGTTTTCACTTTGAATTCTGGGTATTGATCATCTTGTTGTTTTGTTGCAGGTCCACGTTGACCTGTGAGAAGATCTGAGTCTCTTTCTCAGCATGTGAACTTCGTCCCTGGAGAGCAAAAGATCTGCTTCTGGATTATCTGTTCATTGTCTGGTTTCCAGTGAGACTGAGGTTTAGACGGGCTGGAGTTCCCGGGATTCAGAGATGGTACGAATCTCACAGTCTTACAGACGAGCTCTGTATCTGTTGTGAAGTACGTCTTGGGAAATAAGTCTGTCTGTTTCATTGTCTCAGCATCTCTCTGTGAGCAACTTCTGATTTCTTAAGACTCGCGCGCACGCGGTCTGAGATAATGTTTCTCCTGTGCGTGCTTCTAGTTTAATACAATTTTAAAATGAGAAATTATATCACAATCACAATTTGATTGAATAGTTGAACTGAAAATGTAACTACTTGAGCTGCATCAACTCAAACCTGATGATCTGTCAAATGAATTAACATACTGATGTCACGAATGTGTGACTTAGATAATGACCTTAAATATTTCTCATTTAGGTTAAATTAAACCTTATTTGTATGTTTAAATCTACGTTTGAGTCTCTATGTTTTTCTCTGCCTTAATTAGTCGTGGGATTCTTGATAATGTGATATTGTTCTTAAGGTTATTAATGCTGTTTTAATGAAATATGAGGATATGAAGTTGTGTTTTTACACAATGTTCTGAGTGGTAATATTCCAGTGATTAATAGCGTACAGCAAACAGAAACATCACCCAAAACTTCTCATCCGCCAATAAAATGCAAGAACAAATTTAATGTTTAATCAATATTTGCAGTAGATGTTTTTTTGCCAGAACTTTGGGTTTGTACCTAAAGTCATTCCACCTCACCGCAGCTGTCCGGGGACTGACACTCAGATTTACCCTCTAAAAGGTTTCTTCAATGTCTCAAATGTCGGCAGACCTTTGAGTTTGTTGTGGGGCCACCTGAGTGCATTTTATTGCATGTCTGGAGGCTCAAAGCCAGAATGACATCAGCTGTTTGGCAGCAGTCACATCACTGCTGATGTCTGCCGCAGTCTGCTGTAGCTAAACAATAAATAATATTACTTTTAAATCTTACTTAAATAGACGTTAAAGTAACGCAAACATTATTTTTGTTACAAAACATAACACAGCACACAAAAACTACAAACATGATCCCTAACACATAAGTGCTACAAACACCACAAGATTGTGAGTTCACATGCCTAACCATAGTTCACATATATCTGTTATGCTTGTACTGGTTTTAATGATCTGTTTATAGTTCTTTCTCTCTCTATCTCACTCTCTCTCTATCTCACCTACACGTTGATTGTTTGCTAGTCATTTAATTACCTTTTACCTTCAATAATGTACAGTTAAATTGTCTCTACAGATCTCCTCCAGAATTCAGGAATATTGGATGTTTCCCTAAGAAAGTCTGACTGTTTATGAACACCACACATCATCACGTGTACACTGTTATGAAAAGGTCATAGTTATTTTCTGTGTTCCAAATGACGTTTAACATACTCTTCATACCTGCTGTTTTAAAATGTAGTATGTGTGCTGTACTCAGTATGCAACCGTATGTATAAAATACACACATCATTTCTTACCTTTGCCAAAACATTCAGTTGTTTTCGGTGTCATTCTGTCTTTATACACACTCTTGTAAACATCCTGGTTACTGAATTCAGCTTAAACTTCACAAATCTTTGTATTGTTTATTTCTTTTGTCTGTGTGGAAGGTTTGTGTGTTGCCGTGTGAATGTCACATGCATACTAATGTATTTTGCTTTCATATAATTTTTTTGCTAGCACACCTTGCTGATCTTGAGGGTGCATTTTTATTTCAGTTTAAATACGATTTTATTACATTTCGGTTGTTCATTTTTGTGCTCTCTCAATATTCAGGACGTACAGTAACGTAACCGTAAAGAAGTCATTTTTTTCTTAAGCAGTCTGAACAAACAAACAAACAATAGCTCTTCACTTTAGCGACTGTCTGGGTGGAGAGTTTGTTGGGTCGAGCCTTAATCTCTCCTCCACTTCATTTCTGTGCAACGTTACCAAGGCAACCAGCACCCCATACAAGCACTCCAGGTAACTGATAACAGATGCAAATAAGAGTTGGAGACATTCTACATACAACAAAAGTGCACGTGAACAGACATTTTCAAGCCCAAATGACCAAAAATACCCTAAAAGATGTTCATGTGACACTAAATATTGTGAAACCATGTGACAGCTTGTGTGTGAGTTAAAGCTGAGCTTCATAACTGACAGTTACAAACACTTCCTGTGAAACCAAAAGCTGAAAGTATAAATCATTTTTATACACTTACGGTTGTGAATCGGGGTAATGTAAGAGCTTTGTGCTAGCAACACAAAGGTCATGGGTTCGAACCACACATACCAATCTAATGTATATCTGAATAAACACGCTGTAAGTCGCTTCGGATAAAAGCGCCTGCCAAACACATAAAAGTAATGTATTGTAAATGTAACTGCTCCTTTAAAGATGTGAGTCTGGACAGTGTAGGTCTGTGGAGCCATTTAAACTGGTGGAGATAAGTGCCCCTCTGTTGAA